>CABHPQ010173999.1:0-92804 GCA_902168405.1 Peromyscus aztecus | reverse complement strand
ATATATATATATATATATATATTAGAGGTGTGGACTACAGAGGCCCAGCTTAAGAGATTTTGGAAGGGAGCAATATTATCAACTTAGCTAAAGATATCATCTCTTTAGTGTGCATCCAAATCACTGGGTAATATTCTAGTTTCAAATAATAGAGTATTTTGTATTACAGAAAAATAAGTAACATTTATCCATTACTCTAAAGTTATAAAATTCGTTTTATTTGTGCTATTTTAGTGTTTTATTTATGATTCTGTATAATAGTTATTAGCAATTTGGTATTTTGTAATGTACCAGCTTTTCTAAATCACCTAATAATGACTCCACACAAAATAAAAATAGAAGTTAACTTATGATTAATTTTAAAACTGAATATTCATGAGTTATACCATTACTATTCTTATGGATTTAAAATTTTCTTAATAGGTACTTTTTGGGGAAATAATTGACTAGGTCATTCAATCTTAACATGCATTTGATGGTTATTAAGCCCAGACACATTTCAACAGAATTAAAATATGTAATTTCCATTAAAATTAAAATATGAAATCAACCTTCTATTCATAACATAATTGCACTGTGTTGTGACAAGCTCATCATTATAATTTAAGCATCATGTTTGAATGTGAAAATATTTTTTTTCAGTATCCAAGAATATGTTGACCCTTTTGTCAATTTGCTTATAGCAAATCTTTGTGTGTGTGTGTGTGTCCATGACAAAAATTCTCAAATAAATTCAAGAAATATTCAAATAGTTTCATGATGTGTTCTCAATACTGAATATAAAATATTATTTAAATGATTAGTATACTCCCTATGGATGAAACTATTATCTGTGAATTGATAAGTGTTAGATAAAATTATATGAGGCAGAGTAACAGAGCTGATGCCTGGGTGGATGATGTTTGAATAGAAATTTTCATCTCTCAAGTTATTACCCTGCTGCAGGAAAAAATCATAGGTGAGGGGCAGGTGTGATTGGAAGTATGTTATATCCATTATTCATGAAACTCTTTATTTCCCCATAAGTTATTCACTTGGTTGAAATTCAAGCATTCATTTATTTAATTCATTTAATGAGTATATTTGAGTTCTTATTATGTTCATACACAGTGGTAGATCATGAAAACATGGAAATGGATGTAATAAAATATTAACTTTTATTTTGGCTTTATTTCAAGTGGAAAGATATGTGAAATATTTGTTATATGCATAATTATTTTGAAAAAGAAATGAAAAATCATGTGAAAAGTTGTGCTTGCCTTTACAAAGAGTCTTACTGTATTCAGTGAAACTTGAAGGAGGATTTTCCATGTAATGGTATTCATTCTGAAATGTAAATTGATTAAAAGTGAGCAATATGGGAAATGGCAGAATACAGAAAGTTACAGGTTGAGATCATCTCAAGCCAGGTTGCTGAAATTTCATTAGATACTTGAAAATTTGAAAGTAAAAATGTAAACACTCTACATAGCTGGCTGACTGAAAGTCAAGGAATAACACAAAGAGATTAGGTTCTGAAATACAAGATGAGTAATGCAGATGATTCTTGGCCTCAAGGAACATTCTGCACTGTTATTAGAAAAAGAAGTTTTAAGAATCCACACCAGAATATGAAACATATAATATAAATATATTTGTTTTGATTTGTCATTGTTAGAAATTGAGTTTTATTTTCCAGATCTGTTTTTCTGGACTGATAGAGAAATTTGAAAAGACATAAATAAAATCACTGACCAGGTCATGATGGAAGGACCTATTGTAATCATTATTCAGATGCATGGTTTGATCTCAGGATTCTGTAACTATCAAGTAAGCAGTGATGGTAATAATGTTAGGCTTGGTAAGATGTGATATATATATATATATATCATATATATATGATATATATATATATATATCATACTTGCATATTTTACTCATCAGACCCATTATAGAGAAATTAATTATCTTATGTGTAGTCTAAGATAAGCAATAAGTAAGCTATGGATTTGGGATTTGAATCATCTTGTGCAATCTGCAAGCCTCTCTGAGGACATTTCATCCAATCTCATATTAACACCTTTGTTCATAATAAAATACAACTGGGAATGTCTAAGTTCCTTGCTGAAAGCATGTAATAACAATGAAAATATCTTATACAATTCAGCTTGGATAAAAATCTAATGCATAATAGTAACTCATTTTAATGTATATCATTGATAACAAGAAAATAAATACCTACAAAAATTTGAGGTTATTTGTTAATAGAGTAGTGTCCCTTATTTCCTTAATCATTGGTAGATGCCATTGTGTCTCTTCTGATTGAATGTGTCATAGAGTTAAACCTAATTTATATTTTTTTGGTATTTTTTTTTATTAAGGTATTTTTTCATTTATTTTACACACCAATCAAAGATCCCCTCTTCCCTCCTCCTGCCCTGCTAGCCTCCCCTCCCAACCCACACTCCACTCCCTCCCACAAGAAGGCAAGGCCTCTCACTTGGAGGTACATTCAGTAGAGGCAAGTACAAGCCCTTCCCCCTGCCTCAAAAAGGCTACAGGAGGTGTCCCATCATAGGTAGTAGGCTCCACAAAGCCTGCTTCTGCACCAGAGATGGATTCTGATCCTACCGCCAGGGGGCCTCCCAACCAGATCAAGCTACACAACTGTCTCATCATGCAAAGGGCCTAGTCCATTCCCATGTAGGCTCCACAGCCATTGATCCAACTTTCATGAGTTCCCACTAGTTTGGTTTGGTCATCTCTGCGGGTTTCCCCGTCATGATCCTGATGTACTTGCTCACAGAATCCCTCTTCTCTCTCTTTGACTGGACTCCTGGAGCTCTGCCTAGAGATTGGCTGTGGATCTCTGCATCTGCTTCCATCAGTCATTGGAGAAAAGTTCTGTGATGACAGTTAGGGTATTCACCTGCCTGATCTCTGGAGCAAGCCAGTTCAGTTCAGGCACCCTCTCCACTATTGCTAGTAGCCCAGGCTTGGGTCATCCTTGGTGACACTCCTCCACTGTTGGTGGGAGTGCAAACTGGTACAGCCACTTTGGAAATCAGTATGGTGGTTTCTCAGAAAATTGGGTACCTCAAAACCCAGCTATACCACTCTGGGGCATATACCCAAGGAATACTCAATCATACGACAAGGACACATGTTCAAATATGTTCATTGTAGCATTATTTGTAATAGCCAGAACCTGGAAACAACCTAGATGCCCCTCAACCAAAGACTGGATTAAGAAAATGTAGTACATATACACAATGGAGTACTACTCAGCAGAGAAAATGAATGACATCATGAAATGTTCAGGCAAATGGATGGAACTAGAAAATGTCATCCTGAATGAGGTAACCCAGACTCAGAAGGACAAACATGGTATATATCCACTCATAAGTGGATACTAGATATAAAGCAAAGGGTAATCAGGCAAGAACCCACAACTCCAAAGAAGCTAACAGGGAAGACCCAAACAGGGACACATGGACTTCTCTGGGAAGGTTAAATACATGAGATCTCCATGAGTAAACTAGGGATGAGGGGTGGGCAATAGAGAGTAGAGGATAGGGGATGAGAGCATAAGGGAATGGGATGGTTGAACTGGAACAGGGAAGAAGAGGGAATGCAATGAAAGAGATACTATGATAGAGAAATCATGGGGACAGAGAGAAACCCAGTGCTAGGGAAGTTGCCAGGAAACCTAATTTGTCTTTACCACAGTAACTTCAACACTGAATCTCTGGAGTAATGAGAATAGTAAGATTGTAAACAGTGCATCCTATAACAGTCAAAAGTCAAAACAACTGGGAACAGAGCATAGCAAACCTTTCTTGGCTCTCCTTTTCCAAATCTCTCTCTCTCTCTCTCTCTCTCTCTCTCTCGTGATTGTGTGTGTGTGTGTGTGTGTGTGTGTGTGTATGTGTGTGTATGATTTGTGTGTGGGGGGCACATGCGCGCTTGTGCACCACATGTCTGCTGGTGCCTGCAGAAGACAGAAAAAGGGTGTAGGACATGAAGTTAGAGTTACAGGCAGGTGCCTGGAACTGAGCTAAGGTTCTTTGGAATAGCAGCAGGTACTTTTGACTGATGAACTATCTCTTCAACCAGCTTCTCTGACATATAGAGGGCAAGAAAAATGACATGTTAAGTACACATCATATAAAAAATTTTGTAAAACCTTTTCTATTACTCCTACACTCCAAAATAACAACAATAAAAACAACAAATAACTAATGCAACAATAATATTATTATTGATAATAATAATCAATAATAATGTTGTGGCAAAATGCCAGTGTATTTTTTCTTTAATGATTCATTTTCTTTGGTATTTAATGAAATGAACAGGCACTGTTCTGTTCAGTATTTCCTGGGAACCCACAGTGAACTATAATTGAGTTAGGAAGAGCAGATCTCAAGCTCAGTATGGATCAGTGTAAACACAGAAATACTCAAAATTATTATATTAAAGTTTTATGAATTGTATTTATTACCTATATCTTTGAATGATAATATTTACCTATATTCTACATTAATTTTGTCTTTTATTTTCAGAACTGAGGACCTAACCCAGGGCCTATGCTTGTTAATCAAATGTTCTACTACTGAGCTAAGTCTCCTATATCCTGTATTACTATTCATTACATTCACAACTTTTAATTTTAATAGTGTTGATGTTTATTTACATCCTAGTTATCAAACATGTAATTTTCCTAATTTACGTTTATGTGAGCATAGTCATGAACTAAATGTTAAAGATATTCAGCACCAATATACATTGCCTATAAGTTAGCACCAATATACATTGACTATAAATTTGTGTATAATTTAATGAAATATTAATTGTATTCAGAAAAGAACTTTTCTAATCCATTTAATGAGAGTATTATTATTAGTAATTCTGAAAGAAGTCATTTCTGTCTTCCTTTGGTATTTTGCCACATCTCAGCATATATCCATAGCAAAAAAACTCATAAATAATATTGGTGATGATTATTCTGTCTGGAATGTAAGCCATAGTGTAGCTGGAAAGTTTCTCTCTCGGTCCCGTCAAACTCCCACAGTCCCACAGCCCACTTATAAAATAATCACTCAGAAGCTAATATTAATTAAAATTGTTTGGACATTAGCTCAGGCCTACCATTGACTAGCTATTACATTTAAAATAACCCATAATTCTTATTTATGTTTAGCCACGTGGCCTGGTACCTTTTCCCAGTTCTGCCTTCACATCTCGCTTCCTCTGTGTCTTACTGGCAACTCCTGACTCAGCCTTCCTCTTCCCAGACTTCTCCTTGTCTGCTTATCCCGCCTATACTTCCTGCCTGGCTACTGGCCAATCAGCACTTTATTTATTAACCAATCAGAGCAACAAATTCACAGCATACAGAGCCATATCCACTGCAGCATACATCTAAATAGACCCCCTTTTTATTATTGCATCAATATTCCACTCTCCATACAGAAAGAAAATGAAGCTTTCAAAATTAAGTCAAATTCTAACGTGTTCTTATTTGGCTGTTTTGCTGAAACAAAACCCAATTCCCATCTTTACATGCAAGTGTTCATTGAAATGAGTCATTGGCTGGCTTCAAGGCCTCATTGGGTTCCTCTTGGATATCCTGTTGTTGCCCTGTGTCATGGAGATCCTGAAGCTTTGGATCTGCAGGACCATCCCCTTCATGTGCTCCCGCAGATAATAGATGGGGAGCATGCTGTGGTGGGCCAACTCTTGGTTCGGAATCTGGGCATGGGTGGTGGCTGTGTTAGTCAGCCCTCCAGTTCTCCCTCATCCTCGTTGCCAGGGTGAGCTCGCTAGCACTGCTCCGCTAGCTCATCCAACGCATCAGGCAGCAAGGGGCTAGATCAGTTCCTTTGCTCTCATGCCATCCCTCATGGCTGCTTCACCTGTACCCACACCACCAAGGCCTGCTCTACTGTGTTTCTCAGGCGAGATGAAATGCAGAGTCCACTTTCCTGAGTGCTGCAGCTAATGAGGTAAATGGCCAACTCTCTTGCTTGGCACAGGTGGCGAGGAATCAGGGGGACATCTCTCACCATGCCATGCTACCCCCATGCCAGACGAGGGACAGAACCAGGGTCCCAGGCTCACATTCCCATGGCCTGCTCATTACACCCTATCAACAGGGCCAGCTCTGCTGTGCTGCCCAGATGATATGCAGGGCCCATTCTACTGACTGCTGTATTTTGTGAGGGGAGGACCAGTTCTCCCACTCTCATGACTCTGGGGGTCAGCTTTCCTGCCTGCAGCAAGTGGCAAGGGGCAAGGAAGGGGTAAGGGGCAAGGGGGAGACATCTTTTAGTCACCCATGCCACCACATAACAGATATAGATTTCATGTTTTTTGTTTTTGTTTTTGTTTTTGTTTTTTTTTGTTTGTTTGTTTGTTTTCCTTACAGGGTTTCTCTGTGTAACAGCTCTGGCTGTCCTGGAACTTGCTTTGTAGACCAAGCTGGCCTCCAACACACAGAGATCCTTTGCCTCTTGAGTGCTGGCATTAAAGAAGTGCGTCATCACAGCGGGCCAGAAGTTGACTCCAGCCAGTGTGTTGCTATAAACTTCAGTCTCTTCTATAACACTTTGTCCTTTTTATTGCATGTAAATCCCACCACCGCCAGTCTAGAGTCCACTTCTGAAGAGCCCTTTCTCTGACATGTGGTTGGAGTGCTCAAGGTCCAGTTAGCTCTCACTAATGTCATCGAAAGGATATGAAACCTTCAACAAAAGTAGAGGCTTTAGAGAACACAATATATTTGAATCATAACAGTTCCTTTTACAGAGAAAAAATAAACCATGAATATTTTTTATTTCTTGGCAGACAGTTGCAATTCAAACCTTAAGTAGTTGTAAACATTTCTTGTCACAGAGACCTCCTCTTATTACCCTACATTTCCACAGCATATTTTCCAAAACAAACCAAAATACCTTAAGAAATTGTCTACTTTCTTTGAGAGTAGCTCAGAAATGCTAAAAGACTATATATTGTTTCTCTAGCTTACATGTTACATAAAGTATCAAGTCAAGAAAATGAATGAAATCATGAATAAGGATGTAACATTTAATTTATATATATATATATATATATATATATATATATATATGTTCCATTTGTATTAGTGCCACTGTATTCATCTGGCTAATAATGTTTAAAACTCCCCATATTTGTTCTAAATGAATGATTTGTTTTGCAATTCCAATGCATTTACTAATCTCTAGTAAAAGTATATGTTGTTTCCTAAATATTAGCCCACATATATTTACAGTTTATATCAGTACTTATTTATGTTCATACATATATATTCATGTGATAAGTAGGACATCAAGGGAAAAGAAAATCAAATTTGGTTTGTATGGGCATGTGTTTTTGTATACAGTTTTGGGCAGTTTTATTAGGTGACAACATTGATTTCACAATATCAAATTTCTCATGGAATATTATATATCTAACAAAATGATATGTATGTATTCTATATACACATATATATACACACATGTACACACATACATATATATAAATATATATAATTTAGAAATGTTTTAATTCTTTCACTCTGTGTTGTGAGAAGCATACCAGTGAACTAGCATTGATATTTTGATATTAGAAATCAAAATGAAGTGAGCTAGAGAGTATACAAAAAAAGAAACAATTAAGAGGAACTTGTTACGTTAAATCATAGAGTAATTTGGAAATATAAAAGGCATTGTACATATAAAAACATAGAATGAGAAATTCTGAGAAGTTTGTAAAAAGTAACAAAAAGAAGATGTGACAAATGTGTTTGGATATTTTCTAGCAGGTTCCTATTTATATGTGCTATTTTGTATATGAGTTTTAAAGGTACTTCTTAATTTACTTGTACCCTTTTTTCATCATTATCTACTGAAATGCCTTCAAAATTTTCAATGTATTCTGTGTTTCATTAATTTTAAACATTAATTGGCCCTAACCAATTAAAACAGATATAAGATGTAAGAAAAATTAAAGAATTTATTGTAAATTTCTAAAAACATGACATATAGGTCCAATAGCATTTTATTTTATTTTTGTGATGTTAAATAATATTTAACATTATATTTCAGAGAATCATCCCACACCAGCACAAATCACATTGGTTTTTTTTTTTAAACTGCAATGTTGACCTAAAATAATTTCATATTTAAAAGATGTATAATTGAATGAGGATCGGGCTTGATTGAAATTTCAAGGAAAAATTATACTGCAACATATGAAAGAACATAATTTACCTTGACACAACATCATTATTTGTTAAGATAAATTAACAAACAGCACCTTTGGGTGCACCCAATCTATTCAATTGCTGTCACTGTTGATTAGAATATCTGTCTAAGCTATATAATATAGTTCCTTTTGTTTATTTAATATAAAGCAATTACCCCTAACTCATTACACCAATCATGACTTTTCATGAGTGAGTCTCTTTCTTACAGTGTTCCAGTGAACAGAGCCATTAGTCACATTTTATGGTTTCTCAGAGTTGTTATTTACTCTGAGTTAGAATAGAATGGTGATTGAAGGAGGCAGCACATAATTTTACTTATTTGTTTGAGATATATGAGTATTAATTATAGAGAGGTAAAAATACCCTAAATGGAGCCAACATTAATGACTCATGATTCTCTCAACTGATTGCAACAACATTCAATTGTACTATTCTATAAGTAATTTTGCATTAAATGTTATCCTGCCGGGCGGTGGTGGCGCAAGCCTTTAATCCCAGCACTCAGGAGGCAGAGCCAGGCGGATCTCTGTGAGTTCGAGACCAGCCTGGTCTCCCAAGCAAGTTCCAGGAAAGGCGCAAAGCTACACAGAGAAACCCTGTCTCGAAAAAGTAAATAAATAAATAAATAAATAAATAAATAAATAAATAAATAAATAAATAAATGTTATCCTTTTCAGTCCTCCTTTATTAATATTTGGGATTATAAGAGCACTTTGCTACAAATTAGTTATGTTTACATCACTTTGATCACAAATCACAATAATTATAATTTTAAATTATGATTTTTACAATTCATGTACAAAATAAAGACCAATAATTTAAAGGATAAATCTAAAAATAGGCACTCTATATTATACCACAAAGAAATTTCAAAATTTATATAATGTAATAGACTATTGAAAGATCATTAGATAACTGAATTGGTTTTTGTATATGATTAAGCTTTATTAGAAACTTGGAGGGTCACATGGGAGCATCCATCCAAATATTTCTTCCACTCTTCCAGAATCTTAGTCCCACATTGATCCATGGTGTACTGATGACAGGCTCATTCTTGTGCAGGTAGTGGTGGCCTCAGTAAGTTCTGTGAGACTGTGATTGTATTGCCTGTGTCACACCCAGAATGAAACATTTCACAGGCCTTCTCTGTCTCTTTTGGCTCTTACATTCTTGCCTCACCTTCTTCCAAGACATTCTCTGAGGCACAGGGGCTGATATAAGGTCCTGTTTAGGACCTATATATGAGCATTCAAGCATATCTTATTCTCAGAATCCTGAGGATTTGTGAGTCTCTACATTCACCAGATCACACAGACAGTCCTGGTTGAGATCCGTGGGTCACTAAACAAACAGAAAAGCCCATGAATGTGAAAAAAGAGCCTATAATGGGAAACTCAGGTTGATGAGGGGTGGGGATGATCAGAAGTTCAAAATCAATAGAAGTTCTGAGAACAGGCAAAATTCTTATAAAAAGCCAATGAATATTATATGTAATGAAATACTACAAAATCCCATGTAAAAAAAATAGTACCATGTGGAATTATTCCATAATAATACAGGTGACAAAATCATGTATGGTTGGATATATAACATTAAGGTAGTATTTAAAAGAATAAAAATTGTAATAATAGTCAATATACAAGGATACAATTTATGTCCTGAATGATTTACCTGGAAGGTATCAGAGATCTATTAAGTAGAAATTATATCTCAGCAGTTGTTAGCCATCAATATCCATCATTATAGTTTTAAGAAGGTTTATGAAAGAGCAATGATCATGATGAATAAATCTATATGATATCAAAACTTGAAAATAAAAGAGCATAGTAATATGTAACTTGAAAACTTGCATAAAACCTGAAGATAGTTAGAGTTACCCTTAAGACAAAAGTACTAGATAGAAAAAAAAACAATAACAAATTATTTACTAACCTACTAGTGGTTACTTTAAATGTAAACATTAAATTTAATACCTGAAATATTCAAGTGCCAAACATAAAACACAGCAAGATTTAATAGTATTATGTCTAAAATGGGTCCACTTTATATTAAGACATATATTACCCAAATATTTAAGGGATAGAATAACGTAATCTATTCAAATGTATACTGAAAGAGTGTAGAACTCATGATCAGAATAGGACAAATAATACATTATAAAAGTTACATTGCCAAGAAAATATAATAATTATGAGTTGAACACAAATTACAGAAATGTATAACATACATGAAAGCATGTGGTGATATTGTGTTCCCCAATATATTGTGCACCTTGATAAACTTATCTGGGGTCAGAGAACAGAATAGCCATTAGACATAGAGGCCAGAAAATGGTGGCACACACACCTTAATCCTAGCATTCCAGAGGCAGAGATCTGTTTGGATCTCTGTGAGTTCAAAGCCACACTGGAAACAGCCAGGCATGGTAACACTCACCTTTAATCCCAGGAAGTGACGGCAGGAAGCAGAAAGTTATATAAGGCATGAGGACCAGGAACTAGAAGGTTTTGTCTGGTTAAGCCTTTTAGCTTTTAGCAGCAGTTCAGCTGAGATCTATTCAGGTGAGGCCACAGAGGCTTCCAGTCTGAGGAAAAAAGACCAGGTGAGGAATTGGTAAGGTGAAATTAGCTGTGACTTGTTTTGTTTCTCTAACCTTTCAGCGTTCACCCCAATAATTGGCACCGGGTTTGTTTTTATTAATAAGACCTTCTAACAATTCATTCTACATAAGCAGAACTCAGGTTAAAAAACAGCAACCACATATTTGTTTGAGACATTTCCTCCTTCTTAGTCACAAGATGCATATGATTGATAAGAAGTAAGTTGGTTGTAAAAGATCATGCATGTAAACCCATCATACAGGAGATTAAGTTAGGAGAATTTCCATGAGGTTGCAGCTGATCAGAGTTCAGATGAAGACCATGGAAATATATATAATAGTTTATGTAGACCAACCAACAGGAGAAAACACATCCTTACATGTGAAAATAGATACAAATATGTCACACCACATGCTTAACGTGTGTAAGAACATTGAAATTACAACTTTTAAAATAGAAAATAACATCAGAAAGGGAATAGAAATAATGAAATCTGTAAAAATGAAAACTTAAAAAAAAAAACTGGAATCCTTCAAAGAAGAGTGCACAACGATGTTCAGAAAATATCTGGAGACCTAGGAAAACGCAGTGCAGCAGAGTGTGAAGGCTAGGGAGGAAAGACATCAAAAGTGCAACTGGGATGATTGTAGTGCAGCAGAAAGTAGAAAGGAACAGCCAAACTGTGCTCAGACCGTCACCAGGAGGAAAGAGCAGAGTGGATCAAAGATAGTCCAGAAGAAGAGAAAAGCAAGCTTACATCTTGAGAAAGACAAAGATGATTTTAAAAAATTCATTAGCTATACTAAGAAAGAAAAAAAAAACTCCCATGAATTTTATGAAGGAAGTATACATATTACTAGTAACACCATATAGGCTAGGGGTCTAGGCTCTCTCAATATGTGCTAGACCTAAATTCCTCTCTTAACAAAGGTAAAAGGAAAACACAGTTACAAGAGATACCACAGGAAGAAAAAAGAGAGTGAGATGGACAATATAAACAACTAGGCATGTGAATCAGACAGTCTAGAAAGAGATTCTGTTTTTAAGGTGAAAAACTCGTGTTAAAGATAAACCAATAGGCAGATGCCTTCACTGGAGACTCTTATCAAACTTTTAAAGAAAAATTAATACCAGTTCTTCTCAAACTCAGTCAAGGAGGTTAAAATATGTAAACACCCAGTAATGCGTTCTACTAGACCAAAAGTCATTGTTTTACTAAAATTATGAAACAACCAAATACCTGTTAAACAAAGAATTGTGGAAAAATATTCTTTGTAAATACTGAGATAAAAAACCTCATGAAAATACTAAGTTGAATTCAACAGCAAATCAAAGTATTATCTACCTTAAACACACAGAATTTACATCTTAGAATGTAAGATGTTTTAAGGTAGGATAATTAATAAATATATAACACTCATCAGCAAAAATGAAAGACATTAAGAGCCTCTGTTAGGAATCATATGTGATCAGAAGACCCACCCTCAATCTGGTCCATATCTTCTGCTGGCAGACTCCATAAAAATATTTGTAGAAAGGACATATTTGCTATTGGTCAGTTTGCCCTCCCTTTCACTGTCAAATTCATGTAGTTCCAGTTGTTGACTGGTGTCAGTACCTACATCATCAGGATTCCAACAGAGCCTTAAGACTTTCAGCTCTCCAGGACTTCCCTGGTAATCAGCACCAGATTGAGACAGCAGAGTTATCTGCACAAATATAAGATTCTTTTCATCAGAGGATAACTATGTCAGGCAATTCTGACCACAGCCTGTGTGTGTGTGTGTGTGTGTGTGTGTGTTTTCATAATGTTCACTCTATCAGTTCTGTTCTATTTTTTCGTTTGCTTGTTTGTTTGTTTGTTTTTTTGAGTGAGAAAAGGCAGAAGTGCAACAGGGATGATTGTCGTGCAGCAGAAAATAGAAAAGAACAGCCAAACTGTACCCAGGCCTATACATTCACAACATTCAAATTGAAGCCAGTCCAAGATAATAGAAATAGAAGGCTTGTGTTTTATTTTGATCACCTACTCTTGTAATAGATTAGAAGGCTTGTGTTTTATTTTGATCACCTACTCTTGTAATAGATTAATCATTCCAGGAAGATTAATCATTCTAGGAAGACTACCTTCAAATATTAAAAAGATATAACTTCTACCTTTACGAGTTCCTACTTAGGTAAAGTACAAAGCATTAGGTGATCTTGTGCTGGATTTTCCAAGCAGGTAAAGTGCACGTTAATTCAATGTTTTCAAATATTATAGTTATACCATAAATGAAGTTAATTGTTATAATATCTGCAAGGCTATGTACTATCTAGGCAGCACTGAACAACGATTGTAAATCTTTTTAGAGATAGAAAACTACTGAACTTACAAATCTATCTTTACTTTAAGGTATCTGAGGAGTTAAGCATATGAGGTAAAATTTCTAAAATTACTTCCCAATGCCTTGATAAACGATGTTATCCATCATCTCTAATATGAACTGAGTGAAATTAATTATTTTTACATCACGAACTGACTAAGGATCATGGTCAGGTTATTACATCAGTAAAATATTGACTAGTTGTGAATTATTCTTGAGGAGACATTCAATTCTCAAAGCTTGAGAGTTGGAATTCACTGGAGTCCTATAAACAATTATAGATTATAAGACATTCCACACATCCAGTATTTCATAGCTCCTACATACTGCCTCTGTAAAGTATAATATGTATTGATTTAAAACAAGCCCGCTGATGAATATTAAATAGTAGTGGCATGCTAAAAGAATTTATTTATCACTGTGAATATGTGTGTCTTAATTGAAATATTTTCACATATTTAAATATAAAAGTTTGGCTAATCTGTCTATCATTTTATAATAGATGTATAAAATAGCACAGTTAATATAATTATTTGAAAACATTAAAGTTATTTTCATATAATTCTTAATTATACATGCAAAGACATCTGGAATTGTTTTTTTTACCTGTGATCCAGTTATGAAACACTGAATAGTTGACCATTAAAGAATATGAAACATTGAATGAATATTCACTAATGTTAATAATTAGTTAGGTCAGCCAATTGAGGATTGAAATTTGAAATTTTAATTTTTCTAGTGCTAAAATTAAGCCAGATATTAAGATGACCGTGTTAACAAAATAGTGAAAAATAAGTACTTTAATTTCAGTGCTTAGCCTGAGCCAGTTTTAGATACTTTTCTTTTCTCATACAACAATTTACTGTCATGCATAATTAAGTCTCAAGTAAAATTGCTTTGCAATAATTTCTTAGAGAATAAATGATTAAACTAGCATACACACTTTTTATTAGGTAAGAGGACTTTTCTAGTATCATTAAACAAAACTGATTTTATTATTTCAAAATTATTTCAAGATAAGATCCATGACCCTTATTTTCCATTTGGCTTGCTGTAGCATGACAAACACTGAAGGAGGAGGAACTCGATAGAGTTGAGAGAGCTCCAAACATAGGAAATATCAGGATAGCTTCTGGTCTGTAACGATAGCTTGTCTCAGAATCGTAAGAGAGAGTCAGGGACAGAGAGAGATAGAGACAGAAATAAACAGAGACAGGAGCAAGTCAGGGAAAGACAGAGACAGAGAAACATAGGAGAGAAATAGAGACAAAGAGACAGAGACAGAGAAAAAGAGAGAGAGGATAAAGGCAGAGAGAGACAGAGATAGAGAGACACAGGGACAGGGAAAGAGACAATGACAGATAGAGAGAAGGTACAGATGAAAACAGTGACAATGACAGAAACAGAGAGAGACAAGAACAAGGAGAGACAGACAGAGAGGAGGGAGAGAGAGAGAGGGATCCTTTGGGCAGCATTACAATTATGAAATTTGTAAGCCATGGATATCACTCACCCTGTTGTGCCAAAGAATGTGAGAGTTCTTTTTCTGTTACTATCTTCAGTATCTGGTAGTAAGTCATTGCAGTAATTTTATGACATCAGCTCCTTAAGATTCTATCATATGGGTTGTAATATGATTTTAAAATGGGATAAAGAACTGAATAGGCACTTCTCAATGGTCATGTACAAAGTACCAACATAAATAGGAAAATAATGTTCAATATCTATATCAATTAAGAAAATAGAACTCAAAGTAAAGTACCTTTTCATCTTAATAAAAATGTTTATTATCAGAGACAGAATATAAAAGATATCAGACCACAAAAATAGATACTAGCTGTTTTCTTTGTTAACTGACAAAATTACCAACACTGAGTCCCAATTCTGAGAACTCTGATTTTCAAGAGGTATAAATACAAATAAAACAAAGAATAATCAAAGAATAAAAAAGTACAGAGATTAAAAAAACAACAACAACAACTTAGGGCCTAGAGAAATGACTCATGGTTAAAATTGTATACTGCACTAGTAGGTAAAGTTTGGTTCCCAGCACTCACATCAGGCAGCTCACAACTGCGAGAGGCACAAAGGTCCTCGAACAGACTGATCACTAGGGACACAAGTAATGTTAATCATCCAGAGTTGTCTCCTCAAAGGAGGAAATGCTTGTCTTCCATGCAGAAGGTTGTGAGTGGATGTTGCTAATGATCTGGTGACCTTTGTTATCTGTAGAATCACACCTCACCCAAATCCCCCAGAATCATTACCACAGACCCTCCTTCCCTAGGTCTTTATCTTTTTTTTTCTCACTCAGTAGAACCCATCATTAGGGGGGATGTCACAAGTACTTACAGTCCACTGTTTTCTATGCTGTCTCTGTCAGAGACCACATCTGATCATAGACCCTTAAGCTACTGAGCCCATCTTCATGGTCACATGTACTTTGAGTTGAGTTTGGATGTAATTATGCCTTCTTGTGCACCAAGGATTGTACTTCAGTAGGATTTTCCCCCCAAAATCATACTGTGTTTAAATATGCTTACAATAAGCCATCTGGGATCAGACTCTCTAGAAGTTTAAACCAGTACTTGATATTCATGCCCCTGTTTGCCATGATGCTTTCAAGGATGCTGTATATAACTCTCTGCAACTCTACTTCTGGAGAATCTAGTGCTTCTGGCCACACACACGTGCATAAGCACACAGAAAGACAGACACATTTGTATGTGTATATCCACATCATTAAAAATAAAATAAAAATTGAAAAAATCGATATTCAAAAGAATAAAGTTTTCAGGTAAGTTGGCTAGAAAAGAAATATCATTCATTATATAATTTGCATGCTAGGTTTTTTTTTGTCTCTACATCATATAATTTCACTTGTTTCTATCCATCCTGTGATAACTTACAAGAACATCAAATATAACACACGTATAAAAATAGTTACAATAGACAATCATTTCCCAAAGGAATCAATCTAGCATCCAATGTAGCAGCAATGAAAAATCCTGAATTGTTGTTAAACTATAATGCAGAATGCAGTGACTGTGCATTCTGTAGAGATATAGCATATATAAAAGCTGTGTAAAAACAGATATGTAAAACTTAAAAGCAGACTAAATTATACGAACAATAAAATTAATGTGAGACTAACAGTGACTTTAACTCTCCGTGGGTAACAGAAGTGAGGTACAACTGGAGAGGCACAGCAAGGCTCACTCAGTATTGACTTCAAGGTCTTCTCACTCTCTTCATTATTAATTAAACAGTGTAAATGGATATTGAGCACTATGTGTGTTGAAGTTCAAAAAGAACTGATTTTTAAAAGTTCATCAACATTTCTTTCACCTTTGTGTTACTAATACAAGAAACCATAGCAAGAATCCCACACATACACCACAGACAAACGCACCAGAAATGTATGGCCTTACAATTCTGTCGGCTAAATTTTCAGTCTCACTATTGGTCTAAACATCTGGGTGTTAGCAAGACTTTTTCCCTTTGACTTTCTGTGATGGTTTATGGTGGTCACAGGCTTGACTGAATCAGAAAATGTGAAGATGAATACTGCTCAGATTTGGGATGCCTGTAAGTATGTTTATACAGGGAATTAGGTAAGGGAAAGGGCCAAAACTGAATCTGTGTGATTTCATAAACTAGGCTAAGGTCCTGAATGAAGGATTAAAGGAGAATATGAATATATGCAAGCTGTCTGTCTCTCTCAGCTTCCTAGGTGGTGAACAAATTTTCTTCACTGTATCTTCTTTCTGTGATGATATTCTACATTTTCACTGATGCAAAAATGGTGAAGAAAGCTTGCCATATATTGAATTCTCTGAAATTATAACATGATGTTTTTCCTATTTGTGTGTTGTTACTTTTGATATCTGTCAGTGTGATGCGAGGTCTAACAGTTTCCTGTTATCTGGCATCCTTCTGCACCTTGGAAGATATTTTTGATTACCTAGTCTCACCAGAATAATGAAGGAAAATATCCTTGTTATGAATTCATCTGATAGGCGAACTTCCTTCAATTTGTAGTGTTAATTTGCTCTTGATGAATCATTGCCTGAGTTGTTCTCAGTTAGAATGTGAATGGAGTTAGCATGCAGACCTTCTGAGAGGCAGTGTTCTGACTAGGACAACTCTAATCACTTATCATAATAAGCAGGCTGTTGACAGCATCCAAAACATCCATACTGTTCTACACGTGTGGTCAGCAAGTAAGCCTTCTGCATATCATATTCAGGATTAATGAAATTTATGTTAGTGATAAAAAAACATTTGCCACAGATAAATGTGAGTTCACTTTTCTAAATCTTTTATAGTTCTGAGAATACTAATACAAATTTAACTAATTTAAAATATTAAAAATATGGGTTAAAATAATATTTTTTATATACTATGTCATTGGTTACCCATATCTCACAAACACTTTTCAACATATACTACAATTCATTATTTTTTTCTCCATATATAACAAAAAGTTTCCTAAGGTATATTTCCATAAACATATGTTTTAACAACATGTGTCTCTATTTTATGGCACACATTCAGATTCCCAGCCAATTAACTTTACTAAGTCAGTTTGAAGTCAACTTTGAAGTTTCTATAGAATGTTTCCAATTTAATGGAAAGAACATTATTATTAAGGAAATGTAATTCATTTTATAAAAAAAAACCTTTGTTTCAATTTTATTTCAATTTACTTAAAATACATATGTTTAAATTAAATGGGTTATAGTAAAAGTAGTGATTTGTATACTGATTAAGATTTTACTACTATCAATAGCTTTAAATATTTTACACTGAGACCTATATTTATATATGGTTCTTCATATTTGCATACATACACTATTTCTGAATAATCCCACAATAATAATCTTCAGAAATTCATACATAATTACTTCAGGATTAAATTTAGTTTATATATCATGGTTTATTTCCTTGCTGTTGACATATCTGTCTTTCAGGAAATAGATTTCTTCAATCATTTCCTTTTGTCTTTCTTTTTCATATTTATGCTTCCCTATCATTCTATTTCACAATCCCTTTGAAAATACAGAAAGAGATATTTTGTTTTTTCTTATTTCTGCTCTATTTTTCTATAATTCTGTAGCTCATTCATCACCAGCTTAAAGCTCATCACAGTAAAATTCTGCAAATGACCTCAAACTGTTTCTTTTATATGAGCATTTCAAATGTCCAATGTTTATGCAAATTTTATCCTAATTATCCAAAAGTTTTCTAGAACAGTGACCCCAAGAATATGACCCTACTTTATAAACATCTTCCCATACTAATAGGGTATGGATGCTCCCCTTTCCTTTCCTTCCTTGTGAATAAAATATGCTAAACTTCCATACACTTTAATGTCACTTAAAAGTAGACCCAGTGGGGAGTTACAGCAGAACTCATGAAATATTTCTGACCTGTTGAATAAGAAGAATATCCAGACCATGGCAACCTTCACAATAATGGTTTCCCTTATAAGAGAATTCACAAAAGGTGAGACATCAAACCACTAAATATATGAGGCAATATGTGTGCTTTTCTATGACAGAAATAAGCCTGTTTGGAGTATTACATCAGATAGTTTAGCTTTTTGCAATTTACATTTAATCTAAAAGAATGGTATAGGGATATATATAAATCTTTGTGTCTATGTTTATAACTAGGCTATATGCTAATAATTCAGAAGATAGCTTCATTTTAAAGTAATGACTTTCATTTATTTAAGGCAAATTAATTGCATATATATAAATGTATATATTATGTTAATAATTTTCCACAGTTTTTTGTGTTACTCTTATGACAGATGTCTTTGTGATGTATATTATCTTTGATTTGTAATATCTAGTTGTAAAGTTGGAGGATTAAGAAAGAAATATCATGGAATGCTATGAAATACAAAACACATTTTCACAAAGTAATCTTTTATTTTAATGTTAAATTTGTATTGAGTATATTTTACCAAATTGTAAAGAAAATTTTACTAACTTTTTTTTTCAAATGTATGCAAATGCAATCACAAATCCAGGGAGGACTTTTAAAGGTTACTCAGTGTTTATTAAGAAAACACAGAGGTTGATGTTTGTCACAGAATAAACATGTGTGCTGGTTTAATGCTGCATCGGAATAAAAACAAAACCTTTGGGGAATCTATTCCTCATACTGTGTTGCCTTGCCTTGCCTCCCTAAATACAAGGGAGGTGCTTAGTCTTACCTCACCTTTATATGCCATGCTTTTTAATACCTATGGGAGGCCTGCCCATTTCTGAACAGGAACAGAGGAGGAGTGGATTGTGGGGGAGAGCTAAGGAGAGTAGGGGGAAGGAAATGGGAAGAAAGAGAGGAAGGAGAACTATGGTCCAGATGTAAAATAAATGAATAAATCTAAACAAATCTAAAAATGAATAAAAACAAAACAAAACAAAATTGAAAATCAGAAAAAAAATGATTAGAATTAAGCAGATTTCTCCAAGTTTTGGTCTAATTGATACACTTTTAATATGCAATTAAATAGTTGCTCAAATTCCAAACTGCTCTTTACCTGATATTGGGATGCATATTAATCAAAGAGCATGAATAAAGTTATACCTTATTTTTATGCGAATTATTCTTTGTAATGTTGTGATGTAAAAACCAATCATTTGATTTTATCTCTATGAATCCCAACTTCATAAATGAGTATAAAACTTTGTAGGCTGCATAAAGTTGTTTCTCTAACAGGAGAAATTGAAAAACCCTCTGTGGAAGTATAAGTTGGAAATTGCCTTTTCAAAGAAATTTATGATTTTATTACAGCTACATATTGACTATTCGTCTAGCAACCCGCGGGCGGAAAGTAACAGTTTATTTATTCAAACTGCAAATGAAATTGGGCAAGAAAAGTAATTAGCAAGCAACAAACAAAATAATGAAAAAGCACCATAAAAACAGTTAGGAATTTATATGGGTTGTCAGATTGTTAGAAAAATAACACTTTAATTTTAAAAGCAAGTAAAGTTTGTGTAGATATGCATATATGTATACCTTTGCATAAAATCCCAACTTCCAAAACTTAATGTACACAGTTTTCGAAGACAATATTAAAAAGTATTGTTTTCTTTGTTTACTTTTCTAATAATTTTAAATTCTTCTCAGTATAATGATAAGTATCCTGCTTAAAACAAAGTTCTTGTGAAGGCTTTATTTAGGTAGAAAGACTGGTTACTCTGGATTTTGACATGTCTGTGATAGGTTTTCTATTAAAAAATATCTTCACTGGCATTGCAAACTATGAAGCTAAAACAAAGATTTGGGAAACACAGCCTTACAACATGACAAAGACATTTATATTGCCACCATCTATAAATTAACAGGAGGTTTGTGGTGTATGATGCAGCCTTCTTTTTTGTGATTTCTATTTTTATTATAGCTGTACAGATTTCTTTGCACATATGTACCTTTTTATTATCCATTCATCTGTTGATAGACTCTGGGTTGATTTAATTCTTACTATTGTGAATAGCGCAGCAATAAACATGGGTGTGGAATTATGTCTATTTTATGAAGGTTCACATTTGTTCAAGAATATGCATAGTATAGGAGTAGTTAAATAATATGGTAATTTAACGTTTTCTTGTGGACCTCCATCCCAAAGTTCACAGAGCTGTACCAGGTTTCAGTCCCTCCACCACCTTATACTGCTTGCTCTTTCTGTTCTGTCTGGCTATCATTTATAGTCACTTTCATGATTTCCTTTCAGTTCATTATTCAAATGAGGTGATTTTTATGTTTTTGCCTTGGTTTCTGTCTCACTGCCAAAAATGAGAAGAAGCCACAAGCCACAAAAGATCATGTAGAAGTCACTAGCCAACTTCATAAGAACACAAGTTATTGATACCCTGGAACTTCCCTTACCTTCAATTATATCAATTTTTTTCATTAAGAAGAATTTTTATTCATTTTACATACCAATCAAAGATCACCCCCTCCCTTCTCCAGCCCCTTCAGCATCTCTCTCCC
This sequence comes from Peromyscus aztecus, assembly GCA_902168405.1. Taxonomy (NCBI): domain Eukaryota; kingdom Metazoa; phylum Chordata; class Mammalia; order Rodentia; family Cricetidae; genus Peromyscus; species Peromyscus aztecus. The sequence continues at coordinate 71,580 of CABHPQ010173999.1, read as the reverse complement.
AACCCACCTCCCATTCCCTCCCCCCGCAAGAAGGCAAGGCCTCCCAGGAGGAGGCACATCCAGTAAAGGCAAATCCAACCACCCACACTGCCCCAAGGCTGTGTGAAGTGTTCCATCATAGGCAGTAGGCTCCAGAAAGCCTGCTCATGCACCAGGGATGAATCCTGATCCCACTGCCAAGGACCCACCCCCCCAAGCAGACCAAGCCACAGAACTGTCTCGCTATGCAGAGGGCCTAGCCCAGTCCCATGGATTAAGAAAATGTGGTACATAAACACAATGGAATATTACTCTGCAGAGAAAAACAATGACATCATTAAATTTGCAGGCAAGTAGATAGAACTAGAAAATATCATCTTGAGTGAGGTAAGGCGGTCTCAGAAGGACAAACATGAGCTTTTCTACAGTGCCTGATGGCAGTAGATGCAGAGATCCACAGCCAAACACCGGGCATAGCTCGGAGAGAGAGAGAAGAGGAATTTGATAAGCAATGACATCAAGGTCATGACGGGGAAACCCGCAGAGATGACCAGACTGAACTCGTGGGAACTTGTGAAGTTTGAATCAACAGCTGTGGAGCCTGGATGCAGCCTTCTGATAGGGAGAAAATATGTGAATATACTTAGAAAATCTGTTCAGTGGCAGAGAAAACTCTATGCATGTTAAACCTTCTACTAAAAACCATTTAAACATTCCTTAGTTTCTGGAATTAAGGGTAATGCTGTCTTGTAAGACAACTATGCCAATTTACAGCTAGATTCTTATCGTTTTTTTTTAATCTCTTTAAAATGATTTTTTTTTGTTAAACAGGTATCAGGAGTATGTGGAAATTTTTTAGTGTGGTGGTGAGGTGGTTTGGAATTTCATTTTATTTTTTTTTAAATATTAATCATATTGTTTGCCACATCTCTACAAGAAACTCAATCTTTGCTCAGTTTGTGCATGGAAATTCTCAAGGCAATGATACTTACAAAATATACAAATATTCATTCATTTTTCAGATAGTCCCTGAGTTTTCCTCGGCTCCACAAACTCCTCTCCTGAAATCACAGTGTACTCTGATTTCAGAGTGCTTACTGGTGTTCCTTGGATAAATCACAGCTCATGGTAGATGATGAAATACAGAGAAAAATCTACATTTTTTTTCTCATTGGTGATTAGACAACATACAGATGTCTCTATATTTATGAAATTCCTTATTTTCTTCTTTGCTTTCTATTTAAAGTTCTGTAGAAATGAAAACAAGTCTTATAAATTTTAGAATCTGTGAAGGTGTAGTATTAGATCAGGCAATGTGATGATTTGAATTAGAATGGCCCCCACAGGTTCATATATTTAAATGCTTAGGGATTGGCATTAGGAGGTATGACCTTGTAGGGGTAGTTGTGTCTCTGTTGGAAGAAGTGTGTCAATGGAGGTGTGCTTTGGGTTTTCAGAAGTCCAAGTGAAGCCTAATGCCTCTGTTAATGTCTCTGTCCCTATCTCTCTTTCCCTGTCTCTTTCTGTTTTAGTCTCTCTCTGTGCCTCTGTCTCTTCCTCTCTCCCTCCTTCCCTCCCTTCCTCTCCCTCTCCCTCCCTCTATTTCTCTGTCTCTCTGTCTCTGTCTCTGTCTCTCTCTCTCTCTCTCACTACAGCATGCCAAACCAGATGTAGAGCTCTCAGCTACCTCTCCTTCACCACATCTGCCTGCTTGAGGCCATCCATGATTCTTGCTACAGCAATAATGGACCAAACCAATGAATGTAAGCAAGCCTCGATTAAATGTTTACTTTTATGAATTGCCATAGTCATGACATCTCTTCAAAGCAATAGAACACTGACTATGACACAAAGAAATTTCTTGCCATAATTGAGGATCTGATATTACCTTCAGAAAAAGGGAACACAAAATTTATTTACATCCCTGATTGCCTTCACCTTCTCTAAGACTCTATCACCTAAAAACTTGTCTTGTCACATTTCCCAAGGGATACTAAAATTGTTTCTTCTTTCATTCCTGTCTTTATCTCTTCATTTTGTATATTAATTTGAAATTTTATGTTTCTTCTGTAAGAATGTATTCTTCTGATTTTGAACACTCATTACAGTTGGAAGAAATTTGGTTTTAAATCAGAAGTGATCTTTGCATAGATATTTCTCTGCCATCACTCTGACATTTCTACATTACATGTTATTGTCATTTCCTTTAGAAGAATATCATAATGACATCATGAGTCATCTTGAAGTAATAAGCAAATATGGGGTGTGGTTTTGACAATAAGCAATTCATAGAAAATTATGCTATATCATTATATCATGTCATTAATCATCCTCTAATATGCAATTCTTTTACCATTTCATTTCAGCTTCTCTCTGTCAACTATTTTATTACTGCTATGAAAAAGTAACAAGTAGATGAAAGGACTAAACCACTGTCTTGAACTTAAATAGCTCAGAAGTTAGTTTTTGGTACTACTTTGCTTTCTGTTGCTGTTTTGCTTTATGTCCTTGCTAAACGCAGGATATGAGTGAAGGAAATGAAAGCTGTACCATAACCCCAAACATTTCTGCTGTTGGCATCATGTCACCATGACTCAGGAGAGTGTCTCTTTAATGAGATCTCCTTCAAGAATAGTTGCTATATAATTAAACAAAAATCCAAATACTTTTGCCCTTGAAAACTGAGAATTAATTTTTTATAATACTTTTCAGGACTATTTTGGATAGCTGTATTTTACTTGATACTTTAAATGACTAGATAAAGGGTCACTAATTTCCTTTCTTCGCAGTTCAAATAACATGTAACAAGAGAGAAATTACACTTAAGCATCAAGCTCAATGTCTAACTTCTGAAATGCTTGGTTTGAGTGTGTATGGTTATTGACAAAGTATAAAGCAAAGTATATTTGGAAACTTCTGGAAACAAACTAGGCTCATTCTGCTTATTGGAATGGGCCATTTAATTTAATTCAGTATACATAAAAAAGTGGTCCTGTGGAGCCTTTCAATTAGCTTGGTTCTCTCTGCAATGCACTGGATTAAAAACATATCAAGCTATACCAGCAGCAAAGTTTCCTCAAAAGGTCACTGTATGGACAGTACAAAAACAGCAAGTGGCAAAGCGCAAAGAAGGGCAGTTTTGGTGTCGCTTTCTGATTTTTATGGTTTTGAGAAAGAAAAGGAGGACAGGTCAAAGTACAGCTGAAATGTCATTGTGAGGTGGCTCTGGTTTTTAGCATGAGATAAAAATCCCTCTTCCCCCAGATGGCATGGTCTCGTTATAGCATATAAAATCAATGTTTCTGTGATGAGAATAAAGTGTAGAAAAGCAAAGGAGAAATGAGATTTTTCTGTTGTTGTAAGTATTACAACATTAGGTTAGATCAGTTGGGTTTTCAGTAACCAATTTAAAATGAACAGAAAGTAAGCGTGTACACCTTGTATGTTTATAGTTGATTGCATGGTATCCTACTCAATACAAATAAGACAGAAAAAATGTGCCAGAGAATCCAGCTTATCACTGGCACGCATATATATTTTATGGCACTAAATAGAAGAAACTTCATCCTTTAAGCAGAAAAAAAGAAACTATGACCACTCACTGCTTTTTTTTTAACCATTTTAAATGTCAATTGCCCTCATGCCCTTTATATCTTATAACATATGCATTTATATACTATAATGCATATTCTTTTATGCATTATGCACATGACTACCTAACATCTGAAATTTATAAAACTACTAAATGTATTAAATATGTTTAATTATTATTGTTACAAAAATGTTTACTCTTAAATATTAAAACAATTTAATTATACCAGAGAAGGAAGATGATAAAACTTCTTAATTTTGGAAAATTCCTGTCATCTTACTATCTAAGGTTCAGGAACAATACATTAGCATCCCATATTTTTTATACATACTTCTAATAGTCTTCACAATCTATGATATAAATAGATAAAAATCTTCTTAATGAAATTCAAACCACCCAGCATGTTTCATATTATTTCTTCTTCCTTCTATTTCAATTATATTAATTTCTTGTTGTATCTGCGTCTTCACCATGTTAGTTTCTTTTAACCTTCCTATCTGTTTTCATATCATTTTTCTCTTTTTCCTCTTTCTAAGTTTTAATATTTTCTCACAGATTCCATCATCTTCACTTTCCAAAATGTTTAGTCTGGTATTTTTGTCTCTCAGTTTTCTAAGAATCTTAGACTTATACTCTTTGAATTGAAACCTGGATAGTATAGCAAAAATGCTGCCTCTATCGCAAAAACAAACTATTAAACATAAGGACCAGAAATTAGTTGTGAACTCACCAGGGAAGCAAAAGTAAATTCATTTAATATTATACAAACCCAACTAGTGTGTCAACACGAGTAGACTAAAAGATTGCCCAGATGGCCGATGCAACAGTGCTTCTGGGTGTACTGCTTAAAGGTTATTTGTTTATTTACTGGAGGCTAACATTTGAATAGGTAAACTTAGTGAAAAAGATCCAGCCTCACAAATGTGAGCATATATCATTAGTCACTGCAGTCCCGAATAGGGAGATAAATGTAGATTGCATACAAATTATTTTATTTGTCTTTGATTTAAAATATTCATCTTCCCTCCTTCTCTAAGATGTGTTTTCAGCTATAGAGGCAATAACTAATGTGATAACCCAACACTGTGTTACATCCTTCTCCTTTCCTCCAGCATTACTGCATTCTTTACATTCAGGTCCAGGGTGGTATTAAATACTTTTAATTTTTCAAGTATTATTAGGCAGTATGTTAGTAGTTACCCATTTGAGAATTCACACTCATGTACATGTCTGCTTCTCTTTAAGAAACTGGGAATCTCCATCTTGAAAGCAGCACCTTTGCTTTTGATTTCTGTACACATAAATTGTGTAGTTGAAATATGCAAAACAGGACATGAATAAAATTATGGTTTTATTTAGACTTGTTTTTATCCTTAGAGTTCACATAGACAAACCCTTCAAAAAATTGTTCTTTGACATTGAGAAAAGTTCTTGGACTTTTATCTTACTTCATGACAACTTGGTTCTATCATAGAGCAGTTATAATTATTCCTTGGCCCTGATGCTTAAATTGTCTTTATTCTTCTTTTGCTTTGATACGTACCTATGGAAGGAAGAATAAAAATGCTTGAATCCAACTTCCCACTCACAATATAAAATATATACTTGTATGGCTGATTTATCTTTACAAAATATTAGACAGAGCAAAACTGTAGCATTGTCTATGAGTACGTTTTATTTGTATGAACACAGTTCTACACAAATACAAAACAATGAACATTAAATCTCTTTTGCATGCTAAGTTTTGTTGCTCTTCCTTTCACTAAACAATGAACTGTGTTTTTTGTTTTTTCACATACTTTTTCAGATGTTTTTTCTCATACTTTTCCAGATGCTTTTTCTCCTCAGCTAATCTGTCATCTCTGTTGAGAAATGTGTTATTTACCTTTTAAAAAATGCTATTTGAAAATTTCAAACATTTTATTTTGATCATATTCATACCACTTCCCATTTTTATTCATATCCACCCCAGTTTTTACTCATTTAAAGAAGAAACTTCACTGAGTATGTTTAGAGTTGCCTATATACTCTTGACAATATAACTAGTCACTGGAAGACCTTAGTAGATAGACTCAGACCATTGCCCTCAATGAACTGATTCTCATTTCTCAGCAGCCTCCCCTTGCTAACACCTCAGCTAGGGTTGGGACTTCATGTAAACACACATCATTTTATTATGGGGAGGTATTTTTGGCTTGAACTTGAGCAAATCATATACACATAGTTATAAACACTGTTTTTTACCACCACTACCAAGTAGCCACTTTTCCACCCATAATTTGCATCTTAGAGTTAGAAATAGAGAATCTATAACATATATTTTATTCTCATTGCTTTATTGAAATTTCATGTTTTAACACACTGGTATTGTCTGGGCTCTATGTATCTGTTCTTATGCTTGTTACTGAAACTAAACACCAGAACAAACTTGTGCCCTTAAATTTATTTTCTTCAGTTTTTAGGAAAGAGGATAATATAGGGAATGTTACTTGTAATACTTTATGTAGTGTTACATTTACTTCCTAAAAGCATAACAATAAAATCAGTGTGCAGAAGTCTATAAATCTTGTAATAAGTAACATACCTTGCAGCCAGCATTATATTAATTTTATCAAATGAGATTACTGGAATGCAGTTCCAATGCTGCAATCATGATTTCTACTTGTATCATGGAAACAAGCCTAGCTACATTTTCTTTTACAGCTCCCACATTATCAGAAATCTAACAGAAAAAGAAGGAAAAAAGAAAAGAAAGAAATTTGCAAAGTTATTGAAAAAAAATAAATTCACTCTTTGTGTAAGCATCTGTACATAATCAAGATATAGAATATTCTTGTGAATAAAACATATGCAGTCCTAAGAAGTTGGTGTGTTGTCAGAACAAAGCAATGCCACTAATTATACAATGAGAATTCACTCAGCTTTCAAAATGAAACTTCTAGAAACCATAGCTTATCGTTATATTTTGCTTCAGTTATTGCAACTCAAAACTCAGAAAAGAGATGCTGGCTTAGGCAAAAACAAACAAACAAACAAAAAACAAAAACAACAAAAAATTTTAGCAAGAAATTGAGTTACACATATTTTCTGAAGACAGAAAATATCATGTGTAAAATAATGAATTATTTTCTATGAAGTGCCTTTAAGGTAATTTTTTAACATGTAGCAAATATTTGGATATAACAGGTGAAACATTCATTATCTTACCAGGAAATGCTTGTTACTTGTCAATGATAAGGATTTTAGAGAAGGTCAATACATAGCAAAATTGAAAATTCAGGTTTGCTTTCTATTCTCTGTGGCAAGTAGGTAATCTTACTTATATGTGATTAAGAGGATAATTAAGAAGATAAATGAGACAAATTAAATACAATACAGATTTTGGTGTAACTACATACTGATAAATCACAACAACACATATTTATTTTACTAGACTCAGTGGAGAAAAAAAATAAAAGCTCATGGATTTTTCTCCTGCTTCTCAGAATCCATTTTAGACTCATTTGCATCCAAAAGAGAGAGAAGTTTTGGACCTTCTTTCTCTTTCAACATGGAATTGGCCAGTCACTTTTTGATTGGGTTTAAGGTCTGTCCCACAAGAGAAAGAAGAGTTCTTTTTCTTTTGGAAATTCCTTTTAATGCTTGAAAACTTTGTACAATGTCCTTTGATCAGATTCACTAACTCTTCCCTGATCTACCCCTCTTCCTTATCCATCTCACTTGTTATACAGTTTTCTTTTAAAAAACCCATCAAGTCCAGTTTGTGCTGCCCATATAACTCACATGTTTTTCCTTCCACTGGAGTATGGTGGACTTACCAGGAGCCAAATTCTTAAAGGAAACTGGATCTCCATTTCCCAGAAAGTATTGATCAGCAATAGTTCCCTAGGTATGGGTAGGCTTGATGCACAATTCCCCTCTTCAAGCCCAGATTTTGTCTGTCTTGAACTAGTGCAGTTTTTAAGCCTCCTGTCAACAGCTGTTGTGGGACCATATGTGCAACTTTCCTGCTGTGTCTAGAAATCACTGCTTCCTTCAGTGATCGCTTTTGAGAGTAAGGATGAGGATATGTGTTATAGATGTCATATTTAGGACTTAGCATGCACAGTTCCTTATCATCTTAACCTTGACCACTGCATATCACAATGTTAGTGATTAGCTATTGCTTAAAAAATGCTTCTCTGTAAAGGTGAATGTTGAGAGATGCAGTAATCTATGAAGGTAAGTCAGTAGGAGTTAGTTTAACACTATGTCATTTACCAGAATAATAGTGGTATACTCTCACCAAGGGTGTAAGTCCTTTCTAGCCATAGATTGGTGGCCCCAATGACAGTGCTAGGTATGATTTCCACCTTGTGGGACAGACCTTAAACCCAATCAAAAAGTGGCTGGCCAATTCCATGTTGCTAGTGACACTATTTCACCAGTGGGCTTGTCTTGCTATGTCTATAGTTATTGTAGCTCTCAGGGATCACTGCTACTTACAAATGATGGTTACTTGACTCTTCTGATAACATCATAGTATTGTCCAGCATGATGAAAGCTAGCTGGTAGAGATGAGGCTACTACTTGAGTACTAGCTTTATTACTCCTGGTCTTTTTACTCAGCTGTATAGCGTCTTCAGCAATAAGATAATTCTCTCAAGTTCTGAAACAAAAATAAAAACCAAGAACATAAGCAATCACGGTTAACAGATGTTTATGAGACCTCACTGACTAAAAGCTCTGAAAACAGTAACCCATTCCTAGCACAGTGCAATTTATTGGTTGGCATATAGTGTGGAGTAGGGGCATTGATGCCCCATTACAGGGTAACTTTAGCTACATTTTGTTTATAGACGTGTATGTATATATTATAGGAAGCCACTACAGTAGTAGTTTTCCATAAGACTTTTCCAAAGATCGTTGATGTTAGTTATTCCTCCCTATAGTCCCTGCTATACAATATCATTCCAGCCCTCACCCAACTTAAATATTCCTGCTCTGTTATTAGCCTCTAATTACACCACTGTGCTCTGTCTCCCCTTTTGTGAAAGCCCAATGTTATAACGCCTATCTGATTTCCTGATCTTTGTGAATACTGCAAATGAAATATGCATACCTGAAGATTCTATGTTACTATAAAAAATGAGAAAAAAATGTTAAATTCGTCTTCTGGATCTGGATCACCTCCCTGATAATAATTGCTTCCAGCTACATGTATTTATCTGTTAATTTCATAATTATGTTTGTATAGGCAACAGAATAATATTCCATAATGTAAAAGTACCATTTTTTATTATACATTCATCACTTGATAGATCTTCCTTGTTTCCATTTGTAGGCTATTGTGAATAGAGCAACAATGAACATGGATGAACAGGTTTCTTCAGAATAAGATAGGGTACTCTTTGGTATATGACCAAGAGTGGTATAATCACATAATGTTGTAGAGCTATCAGGCTTTTTGAGGAACGTCTACAAGGATTTCCATAGTGGCTTCACCAATTTGCAATCCCACAAGCACTGAAGATATGTTTCTCTTTCCCCACATCAACAGCAGCATTAAAGTTCATTTAGTTTTTAGATTTTAGCCTTCCTCACTAGTGTAAGATGAATTCTCCTAGTAGCATTCATTTTCATTTCCCTAATGGCTAAAGATATTAAATTATATATATATATACATTATATATATAAATTATATATATATATATATATTGCATATATATATATATATAAATTATATATATATTGCATTTCATCTTTTTAGAACTTTCTGTTTAGTTATGGCCCATGTGTCCAGTTTTAATTGTTTTCTGAGGCATAGTTTGTTTTATTTGTGTATTTTGGATACCAATCCTCTGTCTGATGTGTAAACACTAAAGACTCATTCTCATTCAGTAGGCTGAAATTTTACTGCAACAATAGTATTCTCTGCTGTACAAACATAATATTAAACAAATGGCTGTTGTCAAACTTCAAAAAAATCAATATCTATGTGTAAAAAAATAAACTTAGATCCTTTTTTCTCATCCTGCACAAAACTCAACTACAAATGGGGCAAGGATTTCAACATAAGACTTAACACTGTGAACCCAATAGAGGAGAAGGTAGGGAATATACTTGAACTCATTGGCATAGAAGAGGACTTTTCTGAACAAGATGACTGTAGTGATGGAATTAAGAAAAAATGACAAATGGACAAATATCTCTTATTCTCCATATATATCCCTCTTAGAAATAAAGCCACATTTGTCATCCTACATGAATCTGAAAGTTTAGGAGACATCTCTTGTAAGTTCAAGGACCATGCATAATTTCTTATCTAACATATAGTCATATATCGCTCCATAGTTGGTCTGGGAAATGCATTATTAGGCTTCGTTCCCCTAACAATATTATAGTGTTTTCTATAAACTTAGGTGGTACAACTTTCCACTTGCTGAAGTTACAGCTTAATGATGCTAAAGGTCACTATAAACAAAATAACGTTATTAAAGCAAATAGTAGAGAAAATGAAGCAATAAAGGAAGCAAACACAGGATACACTGATGCTATAATATGCCATGCTCTGTTATAATAGACATGTTGTGATGCATAAGAGAACATCATAAAATAACAGTAAAATTATGCTTTAACAATATAAATCAGTGGCAACTATTTATCGTTGCCAACTATCATGTACTTTACATAATTCTAGGATTATTCTTTTAGCTAACTAGGCACTTAGAATATTTAAGCTGACATCATCATAACCAAGAATAATTCATTTTCTTCTAGAACACAGAGACAGTAGCTATAAAATAGAAGGTATAAGCATTTTAGCTTTAAATATCATCTTCTCAGAGTGCCATCAAATGTGCATCCTGTCCTCTACTCCAATATTGTGTAGCACATGATTTTATTGATTTAGGTACAAAAGAGTTATTTCAAACTGATTTCATAAAAATCAACATCTTCTTGCTCTCTATTCTACTGTCCTCTAATTCAGTCTCTGTGAGGTTTATCCAGGCCTACCTACCTGACTCTGAAAGTTGGAACTTTTCCTTTTCAAAATTTCTCTTTCAGATGTTGCTCAGAATTGGGTTTCCTTACTGTTTCTCTTAAGTCCCAACCTTGCCTGCCATGTGACAACCTGCTACCACCTGGCAGACTTTCAGGCAGATAATTCAAGTGGTATGACTATTTTCTTTCTCTCATCTGTTCCCTATGTGTGGGCATCTGGTGATATACACAATATTACTATCCTGGCTATTTGTTTCTTTTCTTTTCCTTCCTTCTTTCCTTCTTTCCTTCTTTCTTTCCTTCCTTCCTTCCTTCCTTCCTTCCTTCCTTCCTTCCTTCCTTCCTTCCTTCCTTCCTTCCTTCCTTCATTCCTTTTTGTTTCTTTTCTTTGTTTTTCTTCTTTTTGTCTTTCTTTCTTTGTTTGTTTCTTTCTTTCTCTTTCTTTTGTTTGATATACATGTAGACATGTAAGTATGTTGAAATGAATGTGGTAACTCCTCAGGGTGTGTGTTTATCTGCCTGTACCTGAGTATAGATGTCTACAGTTGATGTCAGGTATCTTCTGAATTGCTGCCAAATGTATTTCTTGAAGCAAGGTCTCTTGCTAAATGCAGAGCTATTGGATTTCCACTGGTCTTGGTATTGAGCTTGTCCCAAAGATCACATTACTGCCTCCTGAGTGTTGTAAGTATAAACATTCAACAAAACTACTTGGCTTATAAATAGAATCTGTGGTCCAAACTCCAGTTCTCATGCTTTCTTATGGGGCAAGCATTTTATGAACTGAGCCATCTTCCTAAACTTGAGTTATTGTTATCTTAGTTTTGGTTTGGTTTACTTTCTTTCTGTGTTTCTACTTGCAGTACAGAGGGCTTGTATGCACTGAGAAATGTTAATTTTTCTGCTCATTAAAGTTAACAAGTTGAAGTATCCACCCTTTAGCCTTCCTTGTGTATCTGTTTAACAAGGTAACAAGGATCTCAGATTCTTCCTTTACAAAAACCTTCTAATTCACACTCACACCTATCCTAAAGAATATCTTTAAAATATGAACTGTAATATTCCATTTTTCTATAGACAACCTCTAAAAGTACCAGTGGACTTACGTTAATATATTTAAATGTTATGACAACTATGAGAGCCTCCACCACCTAGCCCTTCCCTAATTCTGCAGGTCCAGGTATCACTGTTTTCATCCACCCATTTTCTCTTCCTTCTCATGGGTTTTAAATTTTTCATTCTTAGAGCCTGTTTCCTTTTCAATTTTATCATTAGAGATACTTAAATTGATGTCAATTCAATCAAATCATTTCTATTACCATATAGTACTCACTTCTTAATCTTTTTCTTTAAAACAGTATAAACTTTGGAATATCAGAATACTTGGAATTATATTTACAAACTGTCACTTGTAGGTTAATGTATACTAGGTATTTAGTACATTAAATAGATACCATCCACTCATACAATTCATGTATGTTGAAATCATAAATTTCCATATACCTATACAGGGAGACAGAGATTTTAGTAATGCAAATAACTATGGAACTAATCTACCAGTGCATATAAACTATTCTTATACTTTCTAGAGAATTCATATGCAGGAATAAGTAATATTTTTGAACAGTGGTTTTGGATTTGATAATTTTTAGTAATTTCTTAAAAGTTTTTTTTTTTCTTAAAATCGCCAAAATCAAAGGCATACTGTTCATGCATAGGATTTAAGTTTGGTTCCTATATTCAGAACTGAGTGGCTAACAACTGCTTTTGATTCTAACTCCAGGTGGATCAGATGCATCCTGTCTGCATGGGCTCCTGCACTCACTATGTATAAAACCCTACAGATACAAACTTATAAACATCCTTTAAAATAAAAATTAAAATTTTAAAAACTAAAAAATTAAAGATGAAAATAGTTACAAGGTTAAATGAAGTCTGTCAATATTATACAAAAGTTCAAAGTCAATATAGCAACCATTTTTATTTGAATATTTAAAGAAATTTATTAGAAAATGCTTATTTATTAATTTATGTCCAGTTTTTCTTAGAGTTCAGTGAGCATTGAACCCAAGTATTGTCATTACATTTCTCACTGAAGGAAAATTGTTTAACTTGCAAATATCCTAAATAATTATTATAAAACAAAACATGGCAGGTTCCTCTAAATTTATTTAACAAAAGAATATATAACATACTTAGTTTATTTATTTATTTATTCATTATTTATTTGTCATGGATTTCGGAAACAGGATTTCTCTCTGTGTACCTCTGGCTGTTCTAGAACTTGCTTTTAAACCAGGCTGGTTGTAACTCAAAGATCCACTTATGCCTCTGAGTGCTGAGATTCTAGGCATGTCCCACCACTACCCAGCTAAAATACTTAGTTTAAATTGAAACAATAAAGTTTAAAACTAATTATATCATAAAATGTGTAGCTGTGGTGAATCAAGGAAGACATTTTGTTGTTGCTTTTACATTCAATTTTATTCCCTAGACCCATTTAGTAGAAGTTGTTTTTTGTTATCATTATTATTAAAATTAAAATTTAATTACATTTATCCCTTACCTTTCCTCCCTCCCTGACCTTCCCCACTCTCTTTCACATTCTTGATCTCATTTTTCAGTAATTGATATTGTGTCAACGGAACAAAAATGTCACAAATGAGCATGCCAACATGGATGGGGGAAAGCCCATGAGATCTTAACCCTACACAAAGAACTCTAGGCAACCAGGAAAAGTTGGGTGCTAGAGAAGTGTTCTTCCCCAGTGAAAATACACCAAATTGGTTGACTATTGCCTAATAGTCTATCTGAAAACGTGCACACAAATAACATTGTATAGACTGAACACATTCTATTTATTCATACTCTTTAACCTTCAATTTCCTCATTGGTAACATTAAGCTAGCAATATCTACTTTCAGACCAAAAAAATTATATTTACTTATGGGAGCAATTAGTAGAGACATAGACTCAGATAAAAAGACCAATTCTATGTTTTTAATATGAAAATTGTCTATATTTATTTTAACTATCTACATTGTTAGCATCCTTGAAATTTTTAGACAGATTCTTAACATGGGTAAATAATTCATTTGAAGATATGAAACACTGCTGGATAATTTATAGAATTTTCTGACACTGTAGTTTAAGCCATTTTAATAACGCTTTATACCTCATAAACAAACACAGAAACATGTTTTCTATCCAGCATTAAATGAGGCTAAACAAATTAAAAACAGTAAGTTCAATAAAGAGGGAGAAACAAATCAAGAACACAGGTAGGGCTCTATGGAAACCCTAAACTTAAAGTAGCCACAACTGCTGGATTTAATTAAATTTGAAAATCCCACTTTGATCAAAGTACCCCATACAGACAGTGCTGGTTGATTGAATCAATCATGGCTTTTAGTTTTGATTAAATGTAACTTCTCTGCACAGAGGCAACTGAAAACAATCAATGTAGGTAAAATAGTGGACAATTAACACAAAGCTGTCTGAGATTTAATGCTTATATATAAACATATAAAATATTACTTTCCTTGAGACTAAGTGTTGCTCATACATTGAGGCTATAGCTTTTTACTTTCATATGATAATGGGGGCACTCAGAGCAGACATGTGAGTCTTAGTAACAGCAAATCTACATCGAAACAAACTTGAAATCTCCTATCCCACTTTTATGAACAGAACAGAATTAGCTCTCCAGTACCCATATTCCTTTCTCTTAACCATGAAATAACTATGGAAGCCTTTGTCCAAGTATAGCTTGAAGTGTTAATGTTTTCCCCAGGGCAGGAAGTGGGAAGGAGATTCTCTAACTCAATAGCATCACTTGATGTGCTTTTTCTTAACTTTTTAGAGTAAGAAACCCAATTCCTTCTTTATGTATTGGCTGAATGCTTATACTGATAGACTAGTTAAATTAAGCCATGTATGGCTAGTCTTAAACCATACATCAAATCTTTTTAATGAATTAAAGTCATTTCTTTTTTATTAACTAATTCATTAACTTTTTCCAGCCTGATCACAATTTCCTCTTCCTCTCTCTTCTCCTTCCCATCCTTCCACAAACCTCCCTCTCATCCATCTATTTCTCCTCCACTTTCTTCAGAAAAGGGCAGGCCTCCGATGTATATCAGCCAGCCATGGCATATCAAGTTGCAATATAGGCATATCCTCTTCTATTAAGCCTGGAAGCAGTAACCCAGTAAAATAAAAGGGTCCTAAAAGGATGGAACAGTGTAAGAGACAGATATCTCCTGCTCCTACTGTTAGGAATCCCACAAGACCAAAGGAGGCAATTATTCAAAAAGCAATCAAATTTTATATAGCTACACGTGGCATACAGAATATTCAATATGTATTTTTAAGGTCCTAAAAGGACATCAAGATCCAGAGTGAGAAGTATTCTGAAGACTGCACACCTATTTCTGATGGGACAAACCTTGATGTGTGTCAGTCTCTGGCTCACAGTCTACAGGATACATTCATTTTCCAGATGAAATAAAAATGCTAAAAATTGAGTCAGGGAAAGAAATTAGTCTGTTTAATATCTAATCCACTACTACCAGCGAAGTAAATATTTGTTCTGATTAATAATTTGCACCAGGTTGACATATGGCAAAATTAGGAGATGAGCCCAAACTGCCATTACTACTGATATCAATGGCAAATTTGAATGCCTCCTTGGATTGATTTTAAAATTGACAAACTACTCTTGGGTCTTGAAGAATTTGCTGAAAGCTGTTATACTCATAGATCAGTATTTGCATAGATAAAATAAAAGATATTACAATGGACCAAGGGAAAAATAATGAATAGCAAAGTATAAGAACATTCAAGTTTCAGGTTTTATACTTGTGGAATAACAAAAGCATTGTTTTCCTGCCTTATTAAAAGGTTTCATTATATTCCTGTTACTTTTTTCCCACCAGTGATTTGGTTTTCTTTTGTCTTGACAGTATCTATTCATCCTTTCTCTTTCATTTTTAAATCCTGCTGACAAGTTCCTCACTATTTCTTTCTACTTATTTTCCATTGTAAGGCAGTTACTCTTCAATAAGCACTTCTGATGATCACATAATTTGTGTCTATCCCTCTAGACTAATTGCTAACTTGATAACTGCTTCCCTAACAAAGACTATTATTTAAACTTATCCTGGCAAACAGAGGACATTTTAACCAAGGACATAATGTGAAAACATAAATATATTAAAAATAACTATAAGAACCAAGGAATTCAAAGCTTCAAATTTTATCTTTTATTAATTTTGCTCTTTAACAATTTCAAATACAGATTACTCTCACCCTACCTCTTTTTTTGTCCTCTTACAAATTTATCCTTTCCTCCATACAAGTTTTAGTCATATGCCTGTCTTTTGTTTGTGTGTGTGAGACGCACAGAGCTTAATTTCCTTGTTGACTACAGATTTGTTACTCACCACTGGAGGATGGTGGGCTACTCAGTGAAGACACAATTGAAGATGCCTTCTACAGTTTTAATGAAATTTTATATCAAGAAGTTGGATGGCAATCTTTTGAGATTATGACAAGAGACAAAAAAGAATAACCAAATATAATATTTTCCTTTAAATTTACCTACAATGACAAAAAACTTTTATATTAAGTATTGAGAAAGATAAAAATATAACAATAAAATGAAGCAAAATAACCCTAAATCACTGTATTCAAAAGAGATAAATTAAATAATGATACACTTATTCACATCTGTTCATAACAATAGTAAATTGATAGATGAAATCCCATGTGCTACCTTTTATAAACTAATTTTAAGTACTCCTCATTACTATATGTAGCATTGTTTGTACTAGTGTGATTTTGTTGTTTGAGCAGTTACATTTACAAATTAGAGACACAGAGAGGTTTTTTTTGTTTTTTTGTTTTTTTTTTTTAGAAACTCTACTGTACATCAGTATTAGTCGCAGTGATATTTCAAAATAATGTCTTTCCTTATGAACAATGAGGAAATGTGCTCTTATATTTCTCTGTCCCCAGGGGCATCTCACAAAGGTTACGGTCTGTGTCTGTTATTGAAGTTTTGTGGAGATAAATACCTGTGCTCCTTTCAAAGACCTAGATAGATAAGTATGTCTGTCAAATTGCAGTCAGAATCCGTCAGAATGAAGTATGACACACTCTTTCAGTTCCCTGCCCTCTGCTTTTTCTTTAGTATTCTTTACATGCAGTCTGGCTGTGAATTGTGTAGATATTCTGAACTGCTGATGATGGCGAAATTGAACAGGGCAAACTGCTTCTAACTCTAAAATTACTATAGTTAGTAAAACAAGCTCTTAGGGTCTTCTAGCACAGACGTTCTTAAGACACTCTCTTGTGAGGACTTAGATGATAAGCATAAGGATGAAATTAAAAAGGCATAGATTTTACAGCATACCAGATTCCTGAATCTCAAGTGCAGGGGTCAGCAATCAATTTCCCTGTGTCTGTGAGCCAAAGGAGTCTCTCTAAGTAGCCCAAGCTGGCTTCTTGTTGCGGTTCTCCATCTTTCACCTTTGGAGGATCTGGGAAAATGTGGGTGTGACAACGTGCACTTCAGTGCTCATGTGTAAATTGTCCAGGATTTTCTTGATGTTGGTGGTTTGTTTCAGTTCTTTAATTTAAGAAATCAAGCTGTGGTGAAACAAAAATCCACAAATTACTTAAATCTGATTACCAACTCTTTTTTTTTTTTAATCAAATTTAGCTTCTCATAGGACAGCTTGTCACAGAGTCCATTATGAGCAAAACTAAAACATGTTTTCTGAGAAGAATCAGTTTCTTCCTTTTGAATGATTTTAATTTAAAACTCCTTACAAACTACTCTAATTAAAGAGTTCAGAATTTGAAAGCCATAACAAAATAAAATCTCCCTACAGTTTATATCATTTCCAAATGAAGTTTTGATCATTTGGATTTTTTTATTTTTATTTGTTTTTTCTTCTTCTATCTGGTGTTAATCCAAATGTGTCAGGTATGTAAGGAAATCTCAGCAGTGTGACAATTAGAACTCTGACTTTGACATTGGAAAGGGTATTCTCTAAAGGGTAATATTGGAGTCTGCAATGGAGGTTAAATCAGAATTGTGATGTTCTTCTTTATGTTTCCTACTAACATCTTCATTGGCATAAATCTTTTGAACTTAAGCCAGGTGAGTATATCAAATAAAAATGTTTATTACTAGGCATTGGCTTTCTAATGGTTACATCTGTTTCCTCTATTTTCTTCTTCAAAATATACTTATTCTGCAAGTGTAATTATTTATGTGTCATACAAAATGAGTAATATAGTCTTACAACTTTATGTATCCATAACCAACACCTCTCTAAAACATGTCAATGGTTTCCACTTGATTTTTAAATTGGTATGAAAGTCTGAATGTATGATCTCTATGCAACTTTTCTGTCCATCCTGTTTTTAAAGAGCAGAGAATTTTCTTTTTTTTTCTTTTTAAAAAATTATTTCTTTTATTTTTTGATATGATAGTATTTTTTCTTTTTATTCTTCTCTCATATGTTACATACTGACCTCCGTTTCCCCTCCCTCCCCTTCCCCCAGTCTCTCCCTACTCCTTCTCTTCTCCCCCACATCCACCTACCCTCCACCTCCCTTCAGAAAGCAGGAGGTTTCCCAGGGACATCAACCAAATGTGGCATGACATGCTACAATAAGACCAGGCACATACCATCACATCAAGGTTGGACAGGGCAAATAAGTAGGAGGAAAAGGGTTATACAAGTAGACAAATCAAAGACAGCCCCCCGAAGCCCTCACCCCACTCACACTGTTAGGAATTCCACTAGAACACAAAACTACTCAGCCATAGCATATATACAGAGGACCTAGGTTAGACTACTGCAGGCTCCCAAATCTCAATGAGCCCCCATAAGTCCCTTTTGGATGATTCTGTGGGCTGTTATCCTGGAATCCCATACCCTTCTGGCTCCTCTAATCCATTTCCACTCCTTCACAGGACTCTCAGAGCTCTGCCTCATATTTGTATTTGGCACTCTGCATATGACCCCACCAGTTGCTGAATGAATTCTCTCTGGACTCTTTGATGACAGTTTTTCTAGGCTCACGTCCCAGAAAACTCTGCAGTCAGGACAAACTGTATGTCAAAGGTTTTATGGTTTGGCTGGTGTCCCTAACCGTCTACTTGAGGCCTTGCCTGGTTACAGAAGACAGCCGATACAGACTCCATGTATCCCATTACCAGGATTCTTTCCTAGGGTTGCTCTCATAGATTACATGCAGTTTCCAGCAATACTGGGGCTTGTGGGACTGGCAACACGAGGTATCAGGTGGTGGTGGATAAAATAAAGTGAGAAATGACTGGAATTGGAAGGGAACATGTGGGTGAGAATTTTCTTTTATCCACTTCCTCAATCTTCTCTTGATATATTCTATCTTCTTCCTCTAGAGTCACTGATGTTTTAGTCGCTGGAGTACATGAGTCCATATAAACTATTTTGTTTAAATTCATGCTATTCCTAATTCAGAGTGCTTATCATCCTCTTTTCATGGGTTTTATGATATTATTCAGATTTTAAACACTTATAAACATTATGAATATTACTATCATTACATATACCCTTTTGAGGCATTATTCTCTTCAATATTCTTTATCCATACTATAATATAAATTCTGTGAGTACTATTTCTAGAGTTTTTGTGTTCTAGGAGTAGCCCCACGCCTGTCACCAACATGAAGGAATAAATATCTGTGTTTACACAAGTGAGTGAAAGCAGGAAGTTATGCAATCCATGAACATTTTAGGAGACAAAAAGGGTGACTCTAAAATAGTGTCTCTGTGAAAATAGATGGGACTCAGATGATTAAAGCAGCATCTGAGGACTCGGAGGTTCTGTCGGTGCATGTGCTGCTTCCATGCAACTGGTGCATTTCTGTAGTTCAGAACGTTGTGTTATTCCTTGTGTATTGGCATATGTTGTTCTGTTTATACTTCCCCACTGAATTATCGAATTAGTCTGCCCTTTTAAAACATTTCAATGAAAAGATAATAGTAAACAGAAATAAACGCATTCCTTTTTACAAGATACCTTCATCTATGAAGAGTCAGACATCAGTGTAATAATCACTAAGACAAACAGAAAGTTAGTTTGTATTAGCTATTAGAACAATTACACATAGCCCTGTCAGCCTTTGTAACGAGACAGTATATGAAATGAGCCTGAGTGGTTAGAAGTTACGGGGGTGGTTCTCATATCCTTCTGTGTGGCATTCTTAGGTCTCAAACATAATATCAAATGCTGGGTTTGACATTTTGCAAACAACCACAAAACTAGAGAAAACTTAATATTAAATCATAGGCAAGAGAAAAGAGAAGGGCACAATGAAATATTCCCTTTCTTTGTTTATTGTCAAAAAGCAATTTTCAAATTTTATTTATAAAATATCACAGTGGTCCAATAATGCACTTTATCCATTGTATATTGGGTTTGATAGCATCGAGCATCTGAAAAGAAGCAAAAGGCAGTCGGTGCAGCAGGAGATGACCTTTATTACATGGTTTTCTAGCTTCCTCTCCTATGCTTACACACTTGAAGAAATTTAGGAGGCAATAACCAGCAGAATTGTACTCTACTTCTTTGTTTTCCTAAACTAAATAACATTGATCTCTATGCGTCCATCTAATTGATTTTTTTAATTGTATGCAAAGAAAAGTAATTATCAAATGTCCATTCTGTCATGGTGACTAATCAGTTTCTCTGTGCCCTGTATTTTACAGCTCCTGGAAATGCAGTGTCAGTGATAATGGTTATTAACACGTTCGGCCTATGTCAAATGTTCTACATTAATGGTCAGATAACCTTTATAAATGAGAAGACTTCTACTGGATTGCTTAATAAAAAAAAATCAACGAGGAAAGCAGCACAAATAAGATCAAACTTAACTTCTAAAAACTGTTTTCTCTGAAATAGGAAAAGGCAAGTATACAATTTTGTTCCTTCTGAAGCATACCTGTAAAAATACCTTCTTGGGCATTTGAGTTCATTTATGTCAACCATTTTAATGACTGTATGAAATGTGACTAAAGACTCAAACTGTGAAGTAATTATAACAATTTCACAGATGTGAGCAATAGAGGCTTTGTTTGATATCATGTTTGATTTCCTTTCAGGAATAAGGTCCAGAAGAAAGAAGTAAACACAAATATCTATAGTCAATTTGAGATTGAGTTAGATTTTTACATAGACCCACTACCTACTTTTAAAGAAATGATTCAGCAGAATAGGTCGACTTTGGGAAATAGTGCAATACTAAAGGTGCGATGAATCATTTTAGAAAAAAAAAAATTTCCCTGAGTTCTGTATTTTGCAGGTTGTCACCTAGCCTATACATATACAAAGGAACAAAAGAATCTAGGAAGAAAGGATGGAAAATGAATGTGAAAATAGTACACATGTTGGATCTGAATTTGGTTTCATTTCATCCAATGGCCTTAACTATGTCTTAGTTATAAAGTTTATGTTCTCTGTTTTAGAACTAACACAAGGTCCACACCTAAGCACATTCCATTCAAGTTCACTTTTTGAAATTATAATATCAACACATCATGTCTCCCTTCTCTCTTCCATCCATACTCTCTTACATACTTGCTCTCTTTCAAGTACATGGCCTCTTTTTTCGTCAACTGTTGTTAAACGCAAACATATATGGATTTACATAAACATTACTAAATATAACCTGCTCAGTCTGATTGTTGTTACTGGTATACATGTTTTCAAGACTGAACATTTGCTATTATAACTAATTGCTGTCTTTTCCCTGGAGAACACTGTAGCACTCTCAACACACACACACACACACACACACACACACACACACACACACACACACACACACAAACAAATCTGTTTTTTTTTACTTAAAATGACACATGATTTGTATTTACTGCATTACTTTTGCTTGTTGTTGCTCTCTCTCTCTCTCTCTCTCTCTCTCTCTCTCTCTCTCTCTCTGTGTGTGTGTGTGTGTGTGTGTGTGTGTGTGTGTGCGTACATGACCGACAGGTATGTGAAACTGTATTTATTATAGTTGTTCATCAGGAAAATAAAAATCAAACTCACAATGATGGAGCATTTTATACATCTTTAAAAGATTTGATTGAACAGAAAAGGAAATACCAATTATTGGTGAGTATACAAAGAAGAGAAAACTCATGTCATGGGTCATGGGAGTGTAAGTAGGTGCATTTATTGTAATAGAACTCTGATGATATTCCTCAGAAGTATCAAAAAAAGTGATTCAGGAATCTCACTTTGAAATGTGTACCCAAAACATGAGTTATTCTATTAAACAGACATATGCATGAAATATCCATTGCAATAATATCCATTACAAAAAGAAAAAGAAAAAATATATAAAGAACTAAAGTGCCCAATACTAGGACAATGGTGGCATAAAAGTTGCTGGATTAACCAACCAATGTCTGATTTGACTTAAGGCCCATTTTACAAGATGGAACCCATACCTAACACTGCCTGGGTGACCCAAGCTGGAGACTAGATAACTGAGATACCCCAGATACCACGGGTAAAACCAAATATTACAGGTAAAACAATGTGCCATGATTTCTTTATCCATTTTTCAGTTGAGGGACATCTAGGTTGTTTCCAGGTTCTGGTTAATACAAATAATGCTACTATGAACATAGTTGAGCAAGTGTCTTTGTGGTATAATTGAGTATCCTTTGAATATATGCCCAAGATTGGTATAGCTGTGTCTTGAAGTATATTGGTTCCCAATTTTCTAAGAAACTGCCAAATTGATTTCCAAATCGGTTGTGCAATTTTGTATTCCTACCAGCACTGGAGGAATGCTCCACCTGCTCCACATCCTCTCTAGGATAAGTTATCATTAGTGTTTTTGATCTTAGCTATTCTCACAACTGTAAGATGGAATTTAAAAGTCACTGTGATTTGCATTTCCCTGATGGCTAATGATGTTGAACAAGACTTTAAGTGTCTTTTGGCCATTTGAAATTCTTCCATTGAATCTGTACCTCAGTTTTTAATTGAATTATTTGTATTGTTGGTGTCATCACAGAGCCTTTGTCCAGTAACTGTTGGAAGCAGATGCAGAGATCCACAGCCAAGCACTGGGGCTAGCTCTGGGAATTCTGTTGAAGCACAGGAGGATGGATTGTATGAGCCAGGGAGATCAAGGTCATCACAAGGGAACCCGCAGAGACAATTAACCTGGTCTCACAGGAGTTCACAGAAACTGGACCAATAGCTAAGAGGCTGCATGGGACTGATCTGGGACTTCTACATATGTATAACAGTTGTGTAGCTTGTTCTACTTGTGGGATTCCTAGTAGTCAGAGTGGGACTTGTCGCTGATACTTTGGCAGGCTTTTGGGAACCTATTCCTCATACTGGGTCACCTTGCCCAGCCTTAATACAAGGCTAGGAACTTAGTCCTACCTCAACTTGATATGCCATGCTTTGTTGACATCCATGGGAGGCCTGCCCCTTTCTGAACAGAAACAGAGAAGGGGTGTATTGGGGGTGGGGTCAGATGGAAGGTGGGAGAAAGGAATGTGAAGAGTTTGGGGAGAGGACTCTGCTGTCAGGATGTAAAATAAATGATTAAATTTAATTAGTAAAAAAATAAAAATAGCAATAAAATGACTCCTAATGATTTCCTGATAACCTCATATACATCAGTGCCTCATTCAGCTATCATTAGAGAAACTTCCTCTTGCAGAAGATGGTTATAATGCAGAGACCAACAAACAGATGTTTTTCAGAGAGAGTGTAAGAGAGATACCTTGTAGCTCGCAGCTCCAAATGGAATATCTCTGTCAAATCGCCTACCTTAGAGATCAGTGAACCCCATAAAAGAGGAGGCAGAGATAGTTGAAGAGCCAGCTGGGATGGAAGAAACTTGGAGCACAAAGCTGTCTAAATCAACTGGGCAAAGGTCATGTGAACTTAGAGAGACTGAAGCAGCATGTTTACAGAAGATACAATTCTATATTTAAAAGATGCTTGAAAATCAACCAGAAAATTCTTGGAATTAATAAATTTCTATACACACACATGCACACACACACACACACACACACACACACACACACACACAAATACCAAATAAAAATACAAAAATCAGTAGCTTTCCATAAATCAAAGGGAATTTGCTTAGGAAGAAGACATTCACTTTCAGAGTAGGAAAAAACAGCAATAATGTAAAACAGGGATCATGGGCTCTGAATGACTGTAAAATTGAAGAAAGCACTAGAAAAATGAAAGAAATTTGATGTTTGTGCATCAGTAGAATTAACATTACAGAAATTATCATATTAGTTAAGGTGGTTTGTATTTCATGCAATGCTAACTAAATCCTAATGTCATTTTTCATAACTTTAAATTTCAAATGATAGTACAAACTATAAAGAATAGACAATGCAAATAAAACAATATTAATTAAAAATGAAGTCATGAAATAGAGAGCAAGATATGGGGAGAACAGGAGGAGTTGGGAGAGGAGATTATGGAGTAGAAATGTGCTCATGTATGAAATTCTATAATAATAATAATAATAGTTAAATCAATGTTAAAAATAAACAACATAATCCATAGGAGAGAAGAAATGTTCACAGTATAATACCAGAATTCAAATTATGTTATAGAGAAACAAAATATGTTCTGACAAACAGCCAACCAAATAACAAGAACTGAAAAATAAAAGATCCCTAAATAAATACAGGTAGATATAGCAATATGATTTTAGACAGAGGTAACCAAAACCTAAAATAGAGGAAACAAATTATTAGACAACTTTTTTAAAAGGTAAATTGCAAATGGTCAGTAAGATATAAGAAAATTTTCCCTATCTTCTAACCACCAAGGAAATGCATATTGAATCTATCTTGAGATTTCGTAATCCCAGGCAAAATGGCTTATTATTAAGAAAATCAGAGCCAATACAAGGCTGAACAGACAAAAGGAACTTCATATACTGTTGGTGGGAATATCTATTTGGGGTTTCCTCTAAAATAAAAGCTAAAAAATAAATAGAATTGGGAAGAAATTTATACAGTGCTTCCAACTTTATATGGAATGAAGTCAAAGACAGCATGCAATACAAACATGACTATGTTTCCAGTAGTGCTACTCATGACCTGCTGAGACATTTTGTAAATAATGACTGGATGAAGAAAATGTAATACACATACATTTGGCCATGAAAAAGATCATGGTGTTTCCAGGAAAATGGACGAGAATGGTAACCATAATGTTAAGTGAAATATAAGCCAAACTCAGAAAGACAAATACTGCATGTTTTTCATACATGTTCAGTCTATAAACAAATTAAAATATGATGTCTGAACACCTAAAAATATACCATTGGATGCTGACAGGAAATTATTGATGTATTGTTAAAAGTTTTGAGGATTTGTTGACTTTCAGGTGTTTAAAACTTATCTCTAAACAAAAAAGTCAGGCAGCAAGTAACTGCTAGGTACCTGACCCCCCACCCCCACCCCTTGGCTGAGGGGGAACCCCTTAAGAACTGGGATGTGTACATGCTTGTTTTCTAGGCTACCTCATTGTCTTGGATGCTGGATGATGGTGCTGAGGATCAAGGCAGAGTTCTCCAGAGAACGATGTTTGACTGTGCCCCACCGCTCCTGAATCCCACAACCAATGCTTGTTGCAAGTTAACCCAAAATAAATCCCTTTGATTATCAGACAGACTCCATGGAATTGCCTCATTATCTGGCTCTGGTTCAAGAGCAGTTCAATGCTCAACACATTGAAGAATCTACCAGCCCTTGGAATTCTCCTGTATTTGTTATTAGAAAAAAGTCCAGTAATTGGAGAATGCTGACAGCTCTGAGAGCTATTAATAAAGTAATTCAGCCTATAAGCTCCCTACAGAATGGGATGCTCCTGCCCTCTCTGCTACCCAAAGAATGGCATATAATATTTATTGGCTTAAAGGACTGTTTCCTTACCATACCTTTACAAGGAAATGATAGAGAAAAAATTTGCCTTCACAGTACCTAATTATAAAAATCCCCGGTGAATCAAGAGATATCAATGGAAGGTCCTTCCACAGTGAATGTTAAATAGTACTACCCTGGGCCAAAATTTTGTGTAAAAAACATTGGAGTTAATTCATGTGAAATTTCCACAGTCCATAATTTATCATTATATGGATGATATCTTATTAGGTGATCCAAAGTTAGGTACCTTAGAAAGCATGTTTGAAGAAATAAAAAAAAAAGTTTTGCCTCACTGGGGACTACAAATTTCTCCTGAAAAAATAAAAAGAGGAGATTCCACTAATTACTTAGGATATAAGATGGAGCTACAAAAAATTAGGCCCCAAAAGGAACAACACAGAAAAGATTGATTGCAGACTCTTAGTGATTTTCAAAAATTGTTAGAAAGCATTTCCAACTTTGAGGCTATCATTGGAATATTAAAGATGGACTAGTAAGGACTTGAATAGTCCAAGAGAATTATCAGCCAAAGCTGAGAAGGATTTGGCTCTAGTAGAAATGAAAATAAGAGAAGCTCATGTGGATCATATGAATCCAGAACTTAAATGCATTCTGGTCATACTCCCCTCCAGACACTCCCCTACAGGGATTTTGATACAGAGGGAAGATATTATATTTGAATGGATATTTCTACCATTTAAACAAAATAAGAAATTAAAGACTTATGTAGAAAAGATCCTCTTATTTGATTCTAAAAGGAAAATTAAGACTTCATCAGCTGATAGGAATGGACCCAGCAGAAATTGTAGACCTTTGACTAATGAGGAAATTTCCTCACTATGGAAAGATAATGAATACTGGCAAAAAGCCTAATGTAAATTTTTGGGAGAGATTAACAACTGTTATCCCAAAAGAATGATAATAGAATTCATAAAGAAGACTGAATGGGTCCTTCTTCACATTGTACAACAAAAGCCAATTTCTGGAGTTCCCACATTCTATACTGATGCAAATAAATCAGGGAAAGCAAGATCCAAATCAGGAGATTTAAGTAAAGTGGTTCAAAGTCCATACAACTCTGTACAAAAAGCAGACATGTATGACATTCTTATGGTACTGATGGACTTCACAGAACCCCTCAATATAATCACTGACTCTTAATATGCAGAGAGAGTTATTTTACATATTAAAACTGCTGAATTTATTCCTGATAATAAGAATTAACTTCACTATTCATACAATTGCATGAAGCCATCAGAAATAGGGAATAATATATGTAACACACATCAGATCCCATATGGGTCTGCCAGGACTAGAGGTAATGATGAGATTGATCTGTTACTAATAGCTAATGTACTAGAAGCCTCAGAATTTCATAAGAAACACCATGTAAATGGCAAGAGTTTGAAGAAGGATTATTTTTCATCACTTGGCAATAAGCCAAGGAAATTGTAAGAAAATGTCTTACTTGTTCCTTATAGCCATACTCCATTACCCACAGGAAGCTATCAAAAAGGTATTCAAATAAATGAAATTTAGCAGATGGATGTGTTTTATTTCACAGAATTTGGAAGATTAAAGTGTGTACACCATATCATTGACACCTATTCAGGATTTCAGTGGGCAACTCTTATTTATTCTGAAAAGGCTGATTCTGTGATTATACACCTATTAGAAGTTATGGCTATCATGGGAATACCTGTACAAAGTAAGACTGAAAATGCCCCAGCATACGTCTCAAATAAAATGAGACCTTTTTTTGCTTATTACTATATAAAGCATGTTACAGATATACCACACAATCCTACAGGCCAAGCAGTCATAGAAAGATCCAATCAAACTTTAAAGGATGTGCTAAACAAACAGTAACAGGTAACAGTGACTCCTAGAAATAGATTGCATAATGATTCATTAGCCTTGAATTTTCTCAGTGCTGATGAGAAAGGAATAACAGCTGAGGAGAGACATTTGACAACAGAAAAAAAAAAACAAAAAACACTTCTGAAATAAACCAACTGGTTTATTTCAAAGATGTGTTGACCTTAGAATGGAAACCAGGATACGTCCTATGTTGGGGAAGGGATTTTACTTTTGTTTCTGCAGGAGAAGAAAAGATATAGATACCAACAAAATTAATAAAAATTCGATTAGAACAGGAGAAACCCCTTATTGAAGAGAAGTAAAATCTCGTCTACTGATGTGACATCTCTGCAAATTGTAACAAAAATTTAACAAACAAGGGTGGGGGCAGGATTCTGTTTCTGTCTTTACAGGATAAGAGAAACACATATCTTCCAGAAATTATAAGGCCTTGGATGCCCAGAAATATGCAACAAAAGGAAAGAATCTATTGGTACCAATATACTCTACAGGGTAATATCTCACTGCCTAACATAAATATCTCTTTAACTCTAGAATACTTGTGGTCCCAATTCAATTATAAATCAAGTTGACTTTGGAGTTGGGATTTGGCTCTCTCCTTCTCTTAACCGGAGCATATTATCAAAAGAAAAGTTAAGACATTCTGTCTCATATAGGAAGAGCCAATTAGTGTGAGACAGAAAAAAACCAATAATTTAGTGACCATTGTCATCTAGACTCTATGTCTCTCTATGCTTTTCCTTGCCTTTGAAGAATTCCTTCTCTATCCAGTATAAATCCAAAACTTTCCATCTTGATATTGAAAATGTTCAATTTTTCCACAGAAAAAAAAAATAAGAGTTTTCCAATAGCCATCTCTGAAGTCTCCAGAAAGAAGATGGAGCTCCATAACAATGACTCTACCCAGTCCAGAATGATGCCATGGTATTCATAAACATTACTCAATGATCAACCTTGTACTGAAAACGCTCCAAGATAGTTCCATGATAAGATGGTCCATCATGCTATATATACTTCTAGCCAGAATCTCAGACAACCTTACCCATTACTCTGAGATTGGTCGCAGAATCTACAGTTAGTCCAACTGAGACCTAACAATCTGAGGTTGCTTACAGAACCCCACAGAAATACTGCTGCCCCCTAAACAGCAGGAAGCAATTCTAAGAAAATGACACATTTTCCCCAAAGGATTCATGTTTCTCAGGGTTATGGATAAGGGTTATGGGTTTGGGGTGGAAGAAAATGTTGGACTTGGTATTCTCCTTAAGAAAAGAAAAAGGAGAATTGATAGGTATAGGATATTCAAGCAGATTATTGTATATACTTGTAAGCAAATTTAGTAAAACATCAGCCTTAGATAAATTGCACTGTTATGGAATTTCGTATATTGATACAATTATAAACTACTTTTATATTCTTTTTTGTTGTTGTTTTGTTTTTGTTTGTTTTTTTTTGTTTGTTTGTTTTTCAAGACAGGATTTCTCTCTGTAGTTTGTGTCTTTCCTGGAACTTGCTTTGTAGACCAGTCTGGCCTTGAACTCACAAAGATCTGCCTGTCTCTGCCTCCCGAGTGCTGGGATTAAAGGCATGCACCACCACCGCCCGGCACTTATATTCTTACTTAAGATAATTTGTTTATTGATACAAATACAGAACTATGTTTGTTGTAATATACATGCATTTCTACTCTTATTTGAAATATTTGTATATTGATGCAAATGTAAAATTTTATTTGTCATACTGTATGTTGTTCTACCTCTGTTTAGGATATTTTGTGTCTTGATACATAATTAGGATTATTTTCATATTGCATATTGCAATATACATTCCTACATCTGCTTAAGCTATTTTGTGCATTGTTATAATTTTGGGTCATTGTCCTTCTACCGTACTTTTGTTTACAGACTGTTTACCTTGTTTACATAAAGCCTTAGTCCTTAGGTTATTTAGGGAGATAAGACAGATTTATAGTGACCTATGCTAGTCATCTCTATAGTTATGTTAGTTAGGTTCTCCAGATTTATAGATATATAGGTAGATGGATAGTTAATCTTCAAACACTTCATAGACTTAGAAAATATGGCATTTAAATAACAGAATTCTGTTAACGTGAGACATGATTGCTCTTGGCAGTGCTAATTTGATCCCAAGAGAATGTTGGGCTTCTAAGACATTTCCATTTGGAAGTTTGTCTTCTTCTTGGCACAAAATGGCCTACTGGGCAAAGAACTGCCCTTGCCTCGACTGCTGACAGTATGAATGCTGTCTCTTCTGGATGAGTGGGATACAAGAAAATGCAACTACTGAACTCTGCCAGGACAGGGTAAGATGGTCTTTCAAAATTCCTGCTTCTGAAAGTGGTCTGTCAGATACTCTAGGTAGTAGCCAATTTAAATGCACCAACGATGTTGTGAAACTTTAGGTGACTGTCCAGGCTGCCAGCTGACTCTGTCTACTCTTGCAAGACTCTAGAAAGTTGCTTGCATTCATCTTCCATTTCTCAGGCATCATTATATTCCTTCTCAGGTCTTTGGTGGGATTGAAGACTAACAGTTACAATCCTAGCATATCTTAGCTAGAACATATTAGGTATTAGATTCAGGTTCTTCAGGATAGGACACATTTTAGAATAATCTCTGTAGCAGGCCATTTACCTATGTTCTAGACTTCTCTGGATTATAGTATGTGTCTCTTGTTTAATGCTGCTTGTTGGTTGTAGTTCCATTTGTTTATGTCATTACCCTTTATTTCTCCTTGATAATTATTCTTATTGTATATAGTTTTGTGTTAGGTTAGAACTTTCTTCCTTAGACAAAAGGGGGAGATGTAGGGGTGGTTGTCTGTGTTTTACTCCTGAAGCACCGCCCCTAGTAGGCAGCAGGTAACTGTTAGGCACCTGCCCCTCCCCCCCAGGGGCATGGCTGGCTGAGGGGAGACCCCTTAAGACTTGCTTGCTCTCTTGCATACCTGATGGTCTTGAATGCTGGATGCTGGTGATGAAGATCAAGGCAGAGCTCTTCAGAGAACGACATTGGACTGTGCCCCACCCCCACCCTGGATACCAGGACCAACTCCCTTATGCTTGTTGTGAGTTAACCCAAAATAAATCCCTTTGATTATCAGGCAGACTCTGTGGAATTGCCTCATTAGAGTACAGTCTGTCTGTGTGTGTGTGTGTGTGTGTGTGTGTGTGTGTGTGTGTGTGTGTGAGAGAGAGAGAGAGAGAAAGAGAGAGAGAGAGAGAGAGAGAGAGAGAGAGAGAGAGAGAGAGAGAAAGAGAGAGAGAATAAATGAGTTGTGGGTTTCTTGTTAATTAGATGTACTATGGTGATAATATCATTGAATATTTTGAACTTCAGACAGCTCAGTGGTAAATCACTTGCCTGGCAGGGAAAAGGACCTGGGTTAGATGCACAGCATGGAAATGCAAGGATATAAAAACTAGTCCCAAGGAATCTTAGTGCTCCAAATTTGCTACACAGATAAGAACACACAGTCTTCTCTAAGGACAAAACCCTAATGACACCAAGTAATGAACTTTTTGAACATTTTGTGTTGCCATCCTGAATATCCATATTTTTGCTCATGATATAGTTTATATCATCTGTGTAGTACTTCTTTTCTTCTCATTTTGAAATGTTTCCCAAATAACTATGTCAGTGTGTGACACTGAATTATCCATCAGTAACTCTTCACCTTTAAGAATCTATTTTGAAAGCACTGAGCTTTTCATTTTAAAATCACCCATTAAAATGTCATGACTTAAGTGAGCCTGGGACACCTAAAGTCACACATCGTGTTTTATGCATACTTTATTTCTATTTCAACACAGAATTCTAGTATAGTACAGATGATCTTCAATGCAGGCAAGTCAAAGTTCTAAGAACATGAGTATGGCAAACATAAAATAAATAAGTGATGGAGTATCAACTGTTTTCTTTTTTTCCCTTTTAGAAATAAGGTTTTCACTTGAATGCTTTTGTCTTAATTTTTTTAAAGAAAATGACTAATTTTTACATTAAAATAAAGAACAAATTGAAACACAGGGACACATCAGAAATTGTCTTAATATCCAACATTATGTAAACATGTTCTAGAGCCCGTTCACTTTCGTTCAGTTTATGAAAAATGACAAGACATTGTAAACTGTTATTATGACATCTATCAATGAACTACTCATGACTTTGGATTTTTATATGCTTATTTTAAATAAATTATTGTATTTAAGAAATACTAGTATCTATTTCATGAATTTTAAACGTATTTTTTTTTTTTTACATATTTGGATATAGTGAACTGCAGGAGACCTATCTCTTGTCTTTATAATCTGGATTCCTTTGTTTTCTCAGGCTTGCTGAATTTTAATATCCCAATCCATTGAACCTTGTTTAGGCTACAACATGTAAAACAGCTATAAATATCTTCAGAGAAACACTTGTGTTGAAAAATTGGCAAGTTCCTAATTTCAGTGCCTGTCTTGAAAAGTATTCTGCATTATGTGAAAAGTTCTGGCATTTTTCACTGGAATTTTGTGAACTAAATCAAGGAATCAGCATTGGCAAAAAGATAGCTGAAGCCATTTGTTTTTCCTAAATATGGCAGTGTGAAAGCCAGAGACCACATAAAGCAAATAGATGAAGCAGGTGTGAGACAGACTCAGGATGGGAAGAATGCCAGGTGATCAGCTCCACCAACATTTTATTATCTAACCAGAAACACATTTTGTTGATATTGAGACTTTTTCCCTCTAGATTAACTTCTGCCAACTGGATACAGTTCACTGCACATAATGGCCATAACTATACAGACTCAGGTAACTGATTGGCATTATAAACTATTCTTCACCAACGGTTTTTCTCTGCACACAAGCCAAGATTGTGAAATGACCATGTAACTTCAGCTACTTCTCCAGTTCTTTATGTAGGACAAATTAGAAATGCATGTTTGTGCTTTCTTCACAGCAAATGTGTCTTTACAATTGAACCAGAAATCAGAGGAAGAAAATACAATTGTCTTACCAGTGTGAACGAACAAGTTTACAGAGTTAGCTCTAGCAAAAATAATGCATCCTAAAATAGATGATGTAGTGTGGGAGAGACAGACTCATAGTACAAAAGAATTTTTTTAATTATTTTCCTAGTCCTGTAATAGAGATGGTTTAGAGATTTATTTTGAAAAACAAGGGGCTACGATGGGAGAGAGAAAAAGAGATATTAGCTCAGGAAAACTAATAAAATTTAGACAGTATTGTCTCATGTGCAGCACTTGCTAGGTTAATGGAACAAATGGCCACTGCTGTACTGGAAAATGAATTTAAGAACAAAATCGCTCACTAAAAATGCATGATTGTTGAGTTCTGTTAGATGTATACAATCTTGAAAACAATCCTGAAATATTATAAATTATTTTTTTCCTGAATCTAATAGAATACAAAATATTTTTATTGAAAATAGATTCTTCACTCCTACAATACCTCCCAACCAAGGCTTCCCCTCCCTCCATTCCTTCCAGCTCCCCCCACCTCCCCTTTCCCACAGAGCCACTCCCCCTTGTTCCCTCTTTAGAAGAACAGTTGACCTCCAAGAGATAACAGCCAAATAGGACAAACCAAGGTACAATACATAAAGGCAAAAGCCCTCATATTGAGTCTGGACAAAGAAACCCAGTAGGAGGAAAACAGTGCCAAAAGCAGGCAAAAGAATCAGAGATATATCTGCCGTGACTGTTAGGAGTCCCACAGAAACACCAAGGTGACAGCCATAACATACACACGGAGGACTTGGTGCAGACCCAAGAAAGCCTGTGCTTGCCATGTCAATCTCTGTGAGACCAAGTGAGCCCTGCTTAGTTGATTCAGTGGGTCATATTCTCCTGGTGTCCTCCATCTGCTCTGATGCCAACATTCTTTCATTCCCCTTTTCCACGTGTTTCCTGTTCTATAAGGGGAGGGACCCAAAGGAGACCTCCAATTTTGAATCTTTCTCTCCACATGTCTGGCTGTGGGTCTCTTCATCTGCTCACATTGGCTGCTGGAAGAAGACTGTAATTACAAACGCACAAGGCACCCATATATGAGTGTAACAGAATATCGTTAGCAATTATTGTATTATTATTATTTTTTTTCTAGTAGTTCTTCCCTGGGTCTCAAGGTCATCCAGTCTCTTGATTCCTGGCCATGTAGGCAGTGTAGGGCATGGCTCCCTCTCCTGTCATGGGCCTCAAGCTAAGCCAAATGGTTGGCCATTCCCACCAGTTCTGTGCCACCATTGTCACAGCTCATCTTTCTGGCAGGAGAACTTGTAAGTGGAGGGTATGTGGCTGGGTTGGTGTCCAGGTTCTCTTTTTGAATATTTCCTTGGGCTAATGAAGCTAGACCTTTGGCATAAAGGCTCCAAGACCACACCCCCTCGAACTCTATACATTCAGTGAGCTGTGTGGAAGTTGTCCTCAGCAATGACGCCCAATGTCAATTTTCAGAGAGCGACCTTCTGTCCTAGCAGCAGACTGGCTTATTTAGGGGTCTCCTTGTGACTTCCCTGGCCAAAACCAAAATCGAATGCATAGCAGCCCCATCACTGGAAGCCTTGCCTGGCTACGAAAGATGGTCAGATCAGACCCTGACTGAATGTTTACTTCCGTGACTAGGAGTCTTTAGTAGGATCGCTCTCAAAGATTCCATGAGGTTTCCAATGCACTAGGCTTCTAAACCACCTCCAAATGCTCCCCAATTCCACCTGTCTTTCCCAGCAATCTCTCTTCCAATCCCTGCCCCCATCTGATCCCTACAGCTCCTATCCCCACTGGACCCTAGTCCACCTGAAGAAAAGATTTCCTTTTCCCAGGGAGATTCATGCTTCCTTCTTATAGCCAGCCCACCCTTTTACCTTACTGCTCTGTGTCTGTGGATTGAAACATGATTATGCAATTAAAAGTGAATACATACCATATTTGTCTTTCTAGGACTGGGTTACTTCACTCGGGACTTTTTTTTTTTTTTTTTAGTTCTGCAAATTGTCTCCAAATTTCATGAAATCATTTTTCTTTGACAGCTGAGTAATACTCCATTGTGTAAATGTACCATATCTTCTTTATCCAATTTTCAGTTAACAGGTATGTAGGCTAGTTTCAGTTTCTGTCTCTTATGAATATAGCTACAATGTGAATGTGCATATGTGTTCAGATACCCACAGAGACCAGAAGACAGAGTCTCATCTTCCTCCAAACTAGAGTTACAGACAGTTGTAATTAGCCTAACAATAGTATTGGAAGCCAAACTCTTCTCTTGTAAAAGACCAAATAAGTTTTCTAAAATTCTTAGCCATCTTTGCAAATTCTGTATATTCTTGACATTGTGAAATTAATTAGGAAGTATATTCTCTTTCTTTTAGGAAAGAACTTATATTACAATCACATGATTTACCTTGATGTATTTCATTGAAGAATCATTTTGTAGAAATACATGCAATATGTAATTCATTAATTTTCATAAACAAATTCTAATAACTACAAAATAATACAAAAATAAATAAATAAATACCATCTTCAGTGGCAGATTTTTCAGTATTTCTCTTCTTTATTTTTGCAGCTTTTAAAGTTTATTAATACATAAGCTGCATCTATAATGTGTGTGTGTAAGAGACTCACCTGCAGCACAGTGGACATATAACGGGTAGGGCAACTTGCTGGAGCTGATTCTTTCTTTCTGCAATAGGAGTCACAGAACTTAAACTCAGGTGGTCAGGCTCAGTGGCAAACGCCTTACCCTGCTAATCCAACTCATAACCAATGGGTTTCTTTTATTATTAGTGATTGGCAATTTTATTGGTCTTTCATGGTGAGGTAATTTCATTTCTATTGATTTTTTTTTACTGTTTATATTCCAGGCAAATATTTAATATGTAAAATGGCCCCATACTTTTCTTCCTCTATTAAAACATACATGGCTCTCGAAAGCAGAATCCTTTTTCTTATTTTTTAGTGGCATAGATTCTATGTTTTAGAGAGTTATACTTAGACCTTAGAAAAAAGACAGCATCATTATAGTTCCATTCATGAATGGTTAATATAAATCCTTTGAATCTGAGCTGGATAGAGCTGTGTAATTACAAAGAGTGTGATTTTTTGGACAAATTTTCTGTGTTTATTTGTAATACCTTGCTCTTTGGCACTCTGACTATCTAGTGGACTTAACTTGTTGACTCAAACATAGCTTGCTTTTATGTCTTGTTTGATATGCTACTACAGGGAAACCGTCAACATGAACTACAATATGGATGGTTAAAGAGGTTTGTAAGTAGAAATTTTGACTTACAGGATTACAGAAACTGTCAATTTCATATTCTATAAAGGCAATGCCCAGGAAGTACATAGGTCAAAACACAGATGGGAAACCCAACAATCATGTATGTCCTGGAAACCGGTCAATCAAGGAGAATCCTCTTACTTAGGAAATGGTAAACTCTTAGTTCATTTAGTTGGATGAAGAAACTAAAGGTATTAAATCTATTAACATAAATGCTAATTCTGTATTAAAACAATATCTCAAAAACATCCAGAGTAAATTTCAATGCAAATGCCTGAGCAATCCATTTCCCAATGAAATTAAAGTATAAAATTCATCATCATTGAGACAAAGAAGGCAAATGAAAAGAACAATCTCTTAATTAAATCAGTTAAAGTGCCAGTTTAACAGTTACAGACTCTCTTGTTGACTGAGCTTCCCTCAACTTCCCTGAGTGCTGAATTACACATGTGCCACAAATGCCTTAGCTAAGAAAAACCTCTTTCACGAGTAGATATCATCTCCGATGTACAAATTGCAGGCATTTATTCCTGAATTTTCTACAGCTTATATTGAACTGTGTTGAACCATGTAGTAAACATGTTATAAAGAATTCCTTTTTTAATATTGCAATATTTTAAATTAATTAGTTAATTTTTAAGAAGTTTATTTTCATTTTATATACAAATCCCAGTTTCCCCTCCTCCCCTTCCTCACCCTTTAACTCCCCTCATCCTTTCCCATCTCCACTCCTCCACAAAGTCTGCCATACTAAGCTGAGGCAGAGCCAAGCAAGCCCCTTCCCTCTGCGTTAAGTCTGAGCAAGTTATCCTACCCTAGGGAATGTGTCCCAAAAAGCCATTTCATACACCCAGGATAAGTCCTGATCCCACTGCCAGGGGCTCCCCAAACAGATCTAGCCATATAATTGTCACCCATATTTGGAGGGCCTAGTTTGGTCCCATGCATTTTCCCCAGCTGACAGGCCAGAGTCCATGAGCTCCCCCCAATTCTTATTCAAATCTGAAAAATTTGTACTTTGGCAGCCCAACAGTGTTAAATCTTGGAGATGAATCACAGGAAGAGTTAATAGTATACTAAATGAGGTCTGCTTGTGAACTCCCATGTAGATGACTTTAATAGTGCTTGTTTATAATGAACATCAGAGGGTGGATAAAGCATCCAGAAAATGTCCTGATACAATGTGCATGGACCAGAGCATAGTGTAATAATGGAGTACCTGGCAGAATGCTTTAATACAATGTGCTTGGTGTAGTGACATAGGGAAGGCCACTCATGGACCACATGAAAATTTCTTCAGTGCTTTCTGCTTTTAGCCAAGTCTCTCAGGAAGCCATTTTTCAAAACACCACTACAATAGAGTACACTTTCTTTGCAATGATTTTCATTAAAAATTAGCTCACATACCTTAAACTAAACTGTAAAACTCGACAGTAGCTTCACATATCCACTAAAAGGTAATGGACATGGACATGAACTCTCCATACCTTGTTCTTCCCTAGTCTTTCTGGGGCTGCCTCTGTTTTGTGATTCTCATCTCACTGGATTTTGCCAATCATTAAAGCTGAAACAGGCAAGTAGAGGGACAATTCATAATTTTATAAAAGCATGGTTTCCAAGTCCTTCAGCCATTCCCCAACCTCTCTGCTTTCTTCATTTTCTCTTTTAATGTTCACATAAAAACTGACCACAAAGTTTTCTTTGTCCAAATGCTTCATAAAAGTAAGCTGGCTGAATTCTTAAACATTCACAGCTTTTTTTCTAAATATTTGTTTTTATTTTTAATATGTGTGCATGCATATGTGTCTGCACATAGGGATGTGCTTGTGCACATAACAAGTGTTTGCAGAAACTGAGGTATTGGTCCCTCGAATCAGGAGTTAAAGGCCAACATGAGTAGTGTACGTTGAACTCCAGTCCTCTGGAAAAACAATACATACTCTTAACCACTTAGCCATCCTCCAGCCCTGGTTTCTTAAAAGTTTAATATCTCCATATTTTAGGAA
Source organism: Peromyscus aztecus (assembly GCA_902168405.1). Classification (NCBI taxonomy): domain Eukaryota; kingdom Metazoa; phylum Chordata; class Mammalia; order Rodentia; family Cricetidae; genus Peromyscus; species Peromyscus aztecus. The sequence goes on along the minus strand of CABHPQ010173999.1, from coordinate 33,837 downwards.
TAATTTTTGAGCTATTAAATCACTTTAATCTTAAAACAAATGTAATTTGTCTTTCATGGTTATATATACAAATGTTTGGAGTAACTACTTGTCATCATTTTGTTGAATTACCACATTTCCTTAATTAGAGGTTTGAATCTCTCTTCAGATGAATGGATCAACACATGTTTTCATTTATTTAGGAATCTTAGCTTAGCCACTGTATCAATAAAATGGCAGTCTCAGTCCCCTTAATGATTCCTTTTTCTTAGCATAGGTAAGGGTTTATATTTATCAGAAATCACTGAGCAAGAAAGAGGGTATTAGACTCATTAGAAATTTCAGGAGGTTATATGAATGACATCTAGTACTTTTAAAATGTAGGAAAAACTTGAATATTTAACTAAAAAGCTATTCATTTTGTTATGAAAAGTTGGGACTTTGAAGTTGGAGATGGAAAAGAGCTTTTAATCCAGAACACGCATTTCTTGCCTCCAGGAGAGAAGAGCTCAGACATATTTTAAATAAATTCTGTGATGCAATTTCACATTAGAAAGTTTAAGTTTGATTTCTTCTATGACTTCTGCTAAGCTATGGTAGCTATATTTTTCTAATCATAGGGGGATAGAAAATGTACTTCCTTTACATCTTCAGTGTATCAGCCCTTCCTTGTTATTCATGAGCAGAAGCTTCTCATAGTATCCAAAAATGATTGCCCTGTTCACCAGGTGATAGAATGGTCACAAAAATTTTCAAGATAATTAATTTAAATCAAAACATCCCATAAGACAAAACCACGTTTCAGATAAATTAGAAAGTGCTAATTGCTGGATTTACATCGATATTCTTAATCTCTAGGTAAATATACCTGCATCCTTGATTTTTAATTTAAGAGGTAGATGTTATAAGGATGACTCTCATAATTTAGTATTAACAAAGTGCATAAACAAAAACTTGATTCAGGATTATAAGTACATGAGAGAATTGCTAATCACACCTGAGACTACTGTCACAATTTTCCAAAACCCAACATGTATTGACATCTTCATTCCATACCTATTCTACTCTCTGGAAAACAAATTACTTTTTGGGAACATACATGTAAAATTATGGGACTGCATATTTAGAAAAAAATTACAGAAGAAAATTAACATTAAATAATTTTACTACACAGATGGTTTATTTTATGCTATAGTCTTATAGAGTTAATTCTTAGCATTTCTATCTATGAATAATTCCTCTGTCTACACATCATTGTATCTATGGTACTGTTGTGCATTACCAAGAAATTCTTTGTCAAAATGATTACAGAGCAAATTATTTTTTTCTTATTTTAATGGTGAAGCTATAATAGATATTTTGTACACACCATACCACACTATATTTTCTACAATGTTTTAAAGACCAAAGATCTTAATGAAGGAACACTACAGAGAGCAACTATCATTGTTCCTTCTTTTAAACACCAGAAATCCCTTCCCAGCACATGGTTTCTAAAGAATATGCTGCAACGGACTGGGAATAGACACTGAACTACATGAGGTTTAATTTAAAGAAAAATCTGTGTCAGTCTTTGCTTTTTGTCTAGTGATGATAATGTTTTCAAAGATGTTTAGTATTAATTGCTAATTCATAAGAAAGAAATGTATAACTTGGAAAATTAATGCATAGGTAACATAAAATATTAAAAATAATTTAAATTATTATGTGAATTTTTCCTCAAATGTTTTCTAAGACTAGAGTTTCTTAAACCTTCCTTTCAAGAATAATATCCTCCTCATCATTAGACTGTGGGAATGAGGGAAATAGGAAGATTGAAAGTCACAGTGAATGAGAATTTTGTCAAATATTTTACTGCTTTATAATATAAACATGACATTATCTGGATTATTTTTCATATACAAGTATATTACTCTTATCACATATTTAATTATTTTTTTTGAGGTTATAATATAATGTTATCATTTTCCCACTTCCCTTTCCTCCCATCCAAACCCTTGCACCTTTTTCTCTTTCAAATTCATGGCCTTTATTTCCCCTAATTATTGTTACATATATATGTAAATATAAGTCGATGTTATAGATAAAGATGTAAATGTATATATAATGAGAATGGTAAATATCTATTTCTCAATCTTTAATGTCACTAGTGTATAACCATATCACCAAAACTCAGCAATAGAGATATACCAAACTCATACATGATCATTAATCCAAAGATCTAGGAATATAAATAATATGGCTGGAAATGTTCTAGTTGCCAAAATAAGGGATAGACACACCATCACTGCAGCTATGCATGGAATCTGCAACTTTCAGGCTTGCCCTGTAGCATGGCCAATTTCATTAGCAGCAGTATTTAGTAGCTAGAAAATATTGCCAAAGGTTGCATGGGGAAGTGTTCTAAGTGCAACTATAAACTCGTGTCATGACTCTTTTATCTCTTCAAAGTTCAATAAATCATCTCAAGTCCTTATAATCAATTTATTTTCTACTTATTTTATACAGAAATAAAATAATTTTTCTACAGATTTTTTTTATTATCACTAAACTTTGACATATACATGACTTAAAAATGAATATGACTGCCAGGTGGTGGTGGTGGTGGTGGTGGTGGTGCACGCCTTTAATTCCAGCACTCAGGAGGAAGAGGAAGGTGGATCTCTGTGAGTTCAAGGCCAGTTTGGTCTACAGAGCAAGTTCCAGGATAGGCTCCAAAGCTACACAGAGTAACTCTGTCTTGAAAAACAAAAAACAAAACAAAAAACAAAACAAAACAAAAAGATGAATATAACCATTCTAAACTACTTTGCATTTCAGATATCAGTCTATGAACTTCAGAATACCAGATAAAGTTAGGTGATTAAATTGTGTTGTGAAGCTATTGATGAGTTATAGTGATATTAAATAAGAGCTGATCTTTCTGCTGGAAATAATAACAACTACTTAATAAATAGAACTTTGACTTAAAAACAAGCAAGGACATTTTAGGTTTAGACACAAAACAAAGTATGCATCACCTGTCTCAGAATCTGTTCTACTGTAAATGACTGTCTTTCAAAAAGCACAGTGTCATAAATATAAAGTAACATTTCTAAGGAAAGTTAAGACAAAATTAAAAGTTTGGTTAAATAAAGACCCAAACAATTGCTAAATAAAATAGTCTCCTTGTGAATATTTTCCATTAGAAAAGAGATAGATAATCAAACACATTAATAATTATTTAGATAATACTAATACAGACTTTACTACAGTGAAAATACACAAAGCAAAATGTAATTTTCTGGGTCAATATAAAATACTTCCTCCTAAATGAAAACAATCCTTCCAGTATAACAACGAAAATCATCTGTACCTAGATAAGTTATAACTGATCATGAAATATAGTTCGAGAAAGGATTTTAACAAAAAATACCACAGATTTACAAAACTGCAACAAAAGATTTTTACAATTTTATATAAGATGCAGGAGAGACAGTTCAACAATTTGGAGCATGCACTACTTTTCAGAGGATGTAATTTTGGTTTCCAGGATCCATAACAGTGGCTTATCGATCTACTCATCTATATCTTCCACTCCACAGGATCTGACATTCTTTTTTGGTCACCATGGGTACTACACTCACATGCATAAATTTGCACACATATATACATAATTGTAATATAATGTTTTTTTTTTAATAAAGCTGCACACTTAGTTGACACTTTCATTTCTAGTTCAGGCTGGGTAAACCCTAGGTAATACTCTTGGAGGCAAGAAGAACAAAGGGACCACACTTTCACAGATTATTTTTACATTTTATATAAGTTTTAATAATTTCAAGTAAATGTGGTATTTTATCTGTTCTGAATATTCCCATTAGTATATATCACAATGTTAATCCATGGAAATACTAAATCTAAAATATTATATTAAAAATTTTAATTTATAATGTTGACCTGCCTGCAAGATACACTGGTACAAAAGAGACAAAAAGTTGTGCAACTAACCAACCACTATCTGATTGAAATTAAGACACACTCCATTATATAAATCCATGGCCAACACTGCTCTGGTGGACAAAAACCTGAGACTACATTGGCCATGGACTCAGGAAAACCAAGTACTACTGTTCTGCTAAATGAATGTAGCAATACAATGACTCCTGGGCACATTCTACTACACTCATAGATCAGTGTCTTGCTCAGTCATCATCAGAGAATCTTCCTGCTAGAGCAAGAGGGAACAAATACAGAGACTCATAAATGGCCAATGCACGGAGGGTGGGTTAGAGACCTTGATATACTCAGCTGTAAACTGTATGTCTCCATCAAATCCCTCTGCTGAAAACTCAGAGAACCCTATGGAAGAAGATGCAGAAAGAATATAAGAACTAGTGAGGATGAAAGATACCACAGAAACAGTGCTTTCTAGACTTAACATGACTAATGCATATATAAACTCACAAAGACTATGGTAGCTTGCACAGGGCCTGCAAAGGTCTAAGCCAGATGGGGTTCCAAAACTGAAAGAAGTGGACATAAGCTGCTATTCCTAACCAAGAAGCCATCTCCAATTGTCTACTGTTTAACAAACAAAAATTTTGTTTTCTCCAAAGTCTCACTGGGTATACAAAACACACTGAGGACAGTCCCGATGTCTGGTAGAAGATAGCCAACACAAAATGAACTCTATAGATTTTTGAAGTTTTATTGTCACAATGTTCTGTCTGGGTTTGCTCTATTATCTATCTATCTATCTATCTATCTATCTATCTATCTATCTATCTATCTATCTATCTATCTATCTGTCTGTCTATCTATCTATCTAATTAATTAATTAGTTAATTAATTGCCTTATAGGTCTTTTGCCTGTTTTATGGTTTTTGATTTTGTATTTTCATGGGATTTCTGTGTGTGCAAGTGTGTTTGTGTTAGCATCTGCACCTATGTGTTTCCTGCACTTTTACTTTGGCTGTTATTGCTTTTCTGCTTGTTATTTTGTCTTATTATGGTTTGTTTCTTCTTCTTCTTCTTCTTCTTCTTCTTCTTCTTCTTCTTCTTCTTCTTCTTCTTCTTCTTCTTCTTAATATTATTTTAGATGCTTTTTTTGTTTTCTAAAGAGAGAGAGCAGATGAGGTGTGGTTTGAGGAGTTTGGAAAGCAGGGGGAGATCTGGGAAGTGTTGGAAGAGGATAAGCCATAGTTGTAATTATATTGTGAAAAAAAATCTATTTTCAAGAAAGAAAGAAAGAGAGAAAGAAAGGATAGAAGTGGGAGAGGACGGTGGAAATGATGTAAATACAGCATACTAATCTATAAACGCCTCAAAAAGATGCATATAGAATATAGCCCCAGTTTAAATTTGAGAATATGAATTATTATGTTATAGCAAAATCATTAAACTACATCAAAAATATTTGTGAAATTAATCACATCATTCCTTTACACATGCCATTTAATTTGTTTTCCTCCTGCCTCTCAGATGCAGTGCTGAAAGTAATGGGCTCTTATGACTAAATTGGGTCTTGTGCTATAACAAGTAAATTATGTTTCAGCAGAGAAATAATTTGAGCTATTTTCTTTTTTTTTAATTAAGAAAATTTTTATTCATTTTACATACCAATCACAGATCCTTCTCTTCCCTCCTCCTGCCCCTTTAGCCTCCCCTCCCCCAACCCAATTCCCATTTCCTCCTTAGACATGGTAAGGCCTCCCATGGGGAGTCAGCAGAGCCAGGTACATTCAGTTGAGGCAGGTCACTGTGAGATTTGTCACTCGAATTGGTTTAATAAAACACTGATTGGCCACTAGCCAGGCAGGGAAAAAAGGATGGGTGAGCAAACTAAAAGTGCTGGGAAGAGGAAGATCAGAGTCAGGAGTCGCCAGCCAGACATAGAAGAAGCAAGATGTCAAGGCAGAGCTGAGAAAAGGTACCAAGACACGTGGCTAAACATAGATAAGAATTATGAGTTAATTTAAGTGTAAGAACTAGTCAGTAATAAGCCTGAGCTAATGGCAGATGAAGTTATAATTAACATAAGCGTCTGTGTAGTAATTTGGGAAGCAGCTGCTGGGAATTTTGGAGTTTTTGGCAGAACAGAAACTTCTACCTACACCTCCCCCTGGATCAAGTTTGTACAGGGTGTGCCCCCATAAGTAGTGGGTTCCAAAAAGCCAGGTCATGCACCAGGGATGATCCTGATCCTACTGCCAGGGGTCCCTTAAGCAGGTCAAGCTACACAACTGTCTTGCTTATGCAGAGCACCTAGTCCAGTACCTTGGAAGCTCCACAGCTGTTGGTCTAAAGTTCATGAGTTTTCACTAGTTTGGTTTGGTTGTCTCTGTAGGTTTCAAAATATAAGAAATATATCTGGTTATCATCTTTTTAGTTACTAAATATATTTTCATTAAATTACATGACAAGCAAACAAATTTGACCAGAGATAGTGTAGAAAGTCTGAACTGTTTTGCCTTTAGGTCCATACGTTCATGTGTTTTTGATCTGAAAATACAAGTCATTGCTAGAGTTAATTCAATCTTGTGCTTATGTGCAGATAAATAAAGCAACTATCTGAGGTTTATTTAATTATAAAATTAGAAGAACTGAAATATTTAGATATATTTCTTTGTAATATAGAAAACAGAATTTAAATGTGGATTCTTAAAAGATTGGGGCTTTGTTAATAATGAAGCCTTTTACTGGCATAAAATAGCTTTCAAAATGTTGCCTGGGTTATTCTTTTAATCAAATTTGAATATATGTGATTAAATTAATGGTAAAATATTCTCTTACTTTACTCTTACTTTGAGTATGTTATTTTGTCTTTACTTTATACCAGTGAAGCAAATATCCATTTACTTTCCAATGTACATTAGCAGAACAGAATAGAAAATGTAAGTAGATATGGAATAAGTTAATATTTAATATCACTATCTGAAAGCAGTTTTTAGTACATAGAATGCTTTTCTCTATAAAAATAAGGTTTGTACAATTCTTTGGTCCTAGAGTTCAATGGACTCAGACACTTGTTCAGTGATGTTTCTTCTGTGTTTACTTGGGTCACTGAAGTGAAGCAGTATATAAGTAAAATGGACACAAAAGATGAAGAAGTTAAGATTTTGAAGTGTTTTATTTAGTGTTTACAAAGAAATAAGAATTATAAAAATGGAAAGGATTTGATGTTCTCCATGTACGTACAGATCTGGAGATGTTCTGACTAAAGGTACTTATACAAAATACTAAAAATATTAGTATATATAGCCTTTACAAAGAGCATTGAAGCTATTAATCAGGCAATTTATTCAGTGAACAAAAATAAATAATTCTAGGATTGAATTTTTCTCATATAAATCCTCAAGAATCTATTACATACTTCCTTCTAAAATGTTAGCTATTACTATATCCTCAAATTATGCATTCCAAAGTGGAATCAGTCTTTATTCATTAATTGCAATAGAAAAAATGTTTTAATGTTATATTTGCTTGCTTATACTTAGTACATAAGAATTTTATAGTTATCTTTACAGATAAGAAGATATTTGTTAATTAACAGGTAATATAATAATAATTCTTATAAGTTTGAAATGCAATGATACAAATAATCATATTTCAAGGAAATCATTTACTGTTTAAATTACTCATGAAGTAAGATATTTTATTTTCATTTAGTGTCTGATGAGGTGAAAATAATATCTCATTCTGACCCAGCCTCTTTCTCTGCTTCTATCTCACACACGGCACATACATGCATGCATAGATACACACATAAGAATACAAAGCCAAATTCCATGAATCATACAATATACAAGAAACAAACATGACTAGCGTCTTGACAATTTAGTTTTTATTCAACCTAGATTGATGTATAGAAACAACAATCAACTCTTCAAACTTTGTTAAACAACCAATCGTTTAACTTTTGACATATAAAAAGTACATACATAGAGTTCCAAACTGCCCTTTACATTTATAAATTGAGTTCCCTAGCTATCTGTAGAATGTATCTAGTCTATGGCGAAGGATGATGCATATGTAGTTTTCATTGTCTATGCAGGCTAGCAGATGTCACTCTGTTTAATACACTGAGTAATCATTAATGAAGGGTAATGGACCATTTAGTGGTGGGCAGAATGACAGAAAGAGGAAGATTTAATCCTGACCCTCCATTCACCCTTCCACCTATTTCATGTTAATGACAACAGGAGCAGTAGATTAAACGTGTCAGTCGCTTGGCCATCAGTCTTTAAAACTGTTTGTTCTGACTATAATTTATGGCCATGGTTTCATAAGCAGCATTGCCAAGTCTCTATAATTTTTACAGAGATTTAACTGGGCACAAAGAATGAACATGGCTGGAAGGTAAACCAAGACCCCACATTATTATACTCAGCCTGATGAGCCGTCGATTCACATCATGAGTTTCTCCTAGGAGAAATTAAGAATAGCTTGACAGTGGTTCTGATGAGTGAGAGCAAAAAGAAAATATTTTAGCCAATTCTTGTGAACTGATTGTAATAATTTGGCCAGAGAAATTTTAAAGTACTGTGATGATATATTGTGTCCCCCAATATGTTGTATACCCTAATAAAGCTTATTTGAGGATCAGAGGAAAAAGCCAGCCACTATATTTCACATAGGAGTCAGGCAATGGTAGCACATGCCTGTGGTGATATTTTATTTATGTTCTAATAAATAAAGCTTACCTGGAGATCAGAGGAAAAAGCCAGCCATTATAAGTAAACACAAAAGTCATGCCATGTTAACACATGCCTTTAATCCTGTCACTTAGGAGGAAGAGATTTGTCTGGATCTATGTAAGTTCAGGGCCACACTGGGAACAGAGCCAGGTGTGGTGGCTCATGCCTTAAATTCCAACAATAGATAACCAAGGAGGTCTGGAGGTCTTTACAGACAGGAAGTGACAGAGCTGGGCAGGAAGAGGAAAGTGATGTAGCTGACAGAGCAAATCAGATGTCAGGACAGCAAGACATATACTTGTGGATAGACAGTAAGTCTCTTGGAAGCTGCAGAGTTGGTAAGGTGAGTTTAGCATGTGGCTGTTCCTACTCCACTGATCTCTCTCAGGTTTTCACCCCTATGTCTGGCTCTGTATTTTTTGTTAATAAGACCATTTAGAAATTTATCTACACATGCCTTTAATCCTCTCATTCATGAGGCAGAGAGATCCATCTGAATCTCTGTGAGTTCAAGGACATGCTGGGGAAGAGAGCCAGGCATGGTGACACACGCCTTTAATTCCAGCACTAACCATGGAGGTCTGGAGGTCTGTACAGACAGACAGGAAGCGATGTAGCTGGGCAGAGAGAGGAAGTGAGATGTAGTAAAACAGAAAGGCATACAGGCGTAGGTATACAGGAAGTAGGTCTCTTTTGCTGAAGATTTCCAAGTGGTAAGAACATGGCTGTCTTCTTTCTGCTTTTCTGAAGTTTTTAACCCAATATCTGCCTCTGGTTTTTCTATTAATAAGACTGTTTAGCAATGCATCTTACATTCATGTAAAAAGTTTTAATTTATTTTCTCATTATTTTTTAAAACAATTTAAAAAATTTAAATACATTTTGATCATAATCTGCCTCTCCTCCATGGATCATTCCAGATCCTCTTCACTTCCCTACCTACCCATTCAAATTTAAGTTTTTCTCAAAAACAAAAACAAAAACAGAACCCAATGCAAAAGAAAAACCACAGAACAAAGAAAAAATGCCTCCCCCAAAACAACACCAAACAGTAACCAAATAAAAGCACACACAATGTGCTGAATTGAAAAATTAGAATTTTTGCATGTGTGAGTTAAAGCAATAATGACAGACAAAGTGAGAATTGCCTACATTATTGTACTAAAAAATACATGTAGGAGTGTCAAAGGAAATCTTATTAATGATCTGTTATGAGATGTTAGTTTTTCCTGAATCTGGACTTTGATAAGCACTTATATTTTCTTATATCCTTTCTCACCTTTTTATTTCATCAGGTGAAAAATGTGCTTTTAATGTTTTTAATGTGACATTTTAATTACTTATTCATTTAAAATTAAAAGAAATTTTATGTCTTTGGTTCCTGTTTTGGCTTGGTTTATTTTCTTTTTTATTCTGTTAGCTTTTCTGGAGGGATCCTATAATTGGCATGTGTGTTTTGTCTTAATTTCCCAATGTATGTTTTGTTGGTATATTTTCACCAAAGGTCATAAACTGTATCTTCTAACTTCATGCATGAGGAGGGAAAAATAGTTTAAATCAGTTCTCCTGGGTGTGGCAATATGAAAACTGTATATAGTCTCTTTGGAAATAGAGGATTCAGTTTCTTTCAAGTTCTGGGTCAAGAAATGGATCATACTGAGTGTTTCACCATCATGGAACATTAGTTTTTAGCTATCAATGTCAATATAGCTTAAATAATCAATTGTTTTACCAATGTATTGTAGAGGACAGCTTCTTCACAAAATGTGCATGATAAACTATTGGTTCACAAATGGGAAAACCTAATCTGCATACTTTTCTGAGATTTCAGTCCCTGCTCAAAATCAATATATCACAGCATACTAGAGTGCTGTCTACATGAAGGACATAGAAAGTGAACAAGAATCCAGGTAAAGTGATTGTGGCAGTGACACAAAATCATTGCCTTCTCTGTGGTGGAGCAGGACCTGGGTATCAAACTGAATGAACCTCTCAAAAAGTCATGTCTGTAATAATAACCTGATCTCTGTTTCTTTGTTTTCTTATTACTATATACACTAGAAACTTATGCACATAACTCAATCCACTGGGTATTTTATATATACATATATGTGTGTGTGTATGTATGCACATGTCACATGTATACATATGTGTGTGTTGCAAGCTTTAAACTAATGTGATATAAGTCCTTTAGCCCATCACTGTGAGTTTATCTTATTTAATATGTTTCTGGCCACACTAAATGATTTATTCCAATATGAATATCACAATCACCTAGTAAATTTTATGTCATTAAAAAAAAGTTTCTGAATTAATTTATGATAGCAATGATTCAAAATCAATCAGAAGAAAAAGACATACATTAATATCATATCTTCTTAACCATAAATACTATGTTAAAATGCAATAACGAGAAAATAAAACATGTAATATACCTAATAATATGTTTTGACTCAACATTTTGGAAGTTCCATCACATATCTGGTTAGTTTTCTGGGTTAGACCTCTGAAGAAGTAGGCATTATAATGGCTCGAGATGTAGCTTGGTGTTAAAATGTTTTCCTGACATGCATAAAGACAAGATTTGATCTCTAGTACTAGAATTGTAAAACCAAACAAAAACTAAAGTAATAAAATAATAAAATATAAAATAAAACAAAATTTAAATTCCAACAATTGCAGTGTTAATAGACAAATCTGATAAATCATAATTTTATATATTCACAACTTATCACATGTTTTAAATCTGAAGGAAGGTAAAGGGATTTCTATGTAAGGGAAAATAGGAACAGTATGTAAGGACAGGGACTGGAAAAAGCAACCCGATACAGCTTGGGAAATACTGGACAAATGTGCAAAGTATAACATCAAATGTCACTTATATTGTGTTTTATTCTAGCAAAAAAATGAAATATTTAGTTAAGAAATATAGTTTAAGTATGATTTTTCAATTATTATGAATGTTGTAGTAATGTTGAGACTGAATAAAACAATGGACTATAGAGAACAAATTATGCAAATTGCATAACTCTATCCTAGTTAAAGGTGATTTTAATAAAACCTGAAAAATGAATGTATGACTTTGAGATGCATTTATTAGCCAAATTAAATATTATTTATTGCTAAACTAAATAGGACCCTAGTTGGCAAACTTGTCTAGATTATATTATGTGACGTTAGTGGATATTTATTATGCCAGAATTAAATTGAAGTGGTGACTTAGTTGATTGTTTTGTTTTCAAAGACATAATAGTTTTGGAGACTAGGCAGACAGAAAGAGCTAGTGTATTTTCTAATGTGTTTTAATCAGCTCTCCTTTTAAATAGCTTTAGCAGTTCGAAATTAGCAATTAATTGTGCTAGTGTAACAATGTAGATATTCACAAAGGCTAATGAAAAACAATCCTGTATTTGTTGAATTGAATGACTGAGTTGTTGGGCTGACATATATTCTGCAGTACTCTTGTCTGGATTGTTTGCTGATACTTTTAAAGGTACTCAGGTCAAATATGAATGGTGGGGCCCCAGCTATTTTATCTATGTTTGGAAAAAGCATCTCATCCCTTTCACCATGAATGCTCTTTTAACTGAGGTGCATCACTGTCATAAACTCATAGTTGCTTGTTGAGTCAATGGGGTCTATTTGTTTCATAATGTTAATTAATATATAAAGATAAATTTAAACATAAATTGATAGGAAGAACTTAATTTTCACCTGGTCAAAAGTAGGCATCAGTAGTTACAAGAGTTTCATATGTCAGAGCAGGAAATCAAAAACAAAACTATCATCTACTAGTATAAGAAGCATGACGCTGCTACATAGAGAACAAATGCCCGCTCCAGCTACCAATAAAAGAGCTCTTCAGAAGGACCAGTGTAAGCTAATAATCTGTGTCCCCATCCTGGCACCAAGCACTGTGAAGTTCAACCTGGCCCATAGTTTTAGCTGAACTATCTGGGATAATACACTTCACTATCAGCACTAGAAGGATGAAACACACAATAAGATTTTTTCCTTAAGGATGGAAAATTCTGTACTCTCAATGAATACTTTTGATTATTTCTCACTAGTGCTACATAGTCATCACCAACTTTATGACTTGATCCCAGAGAATTGTCCTTAGAAATCCTCTTGGGTGATTAAACTGTGAAGTAGAAAGAGAGAATATTAGCAGTAATGATTTGGATGGAGAAAAAAACAGGATAACAGCTTTGTGTGGAACGTTCTTTGTAATTTTGAAACTATCAATTGGCTGATACAGAAATGCTGATTATGGGGTTGTTTACATTAAAAAGTAGAAGTTTAGGTGTCTGGAAATTAGAAAACTTTTCCATATAAGGTATTCTCGAGAAATATATTCCAGGAGGCAACTTTAGATGTGTATTAGCAACTTAGGAGTTTTCATTTATGGACTCATTCCTTGTCATGTGTGTGGAGTGATAGAAACTGGGGAGATAATTTGTTTTTATTGATTAATTCAATCAATTTTAATTCTTAAAAGCTGTTCTTTAGCTTTGGGATGTTCACTTTGAAAAGATTTAAGCAAATTTCTTCAAATTAACCTCACTTTCTGTACAATTATAATAAAATAACTTTAATGTATGTATATATGTAATAGTTTGAATTTCTGTGAATTTAAATATTTTTGTATTTAAATCTAATAACTAATGGCATGTTTATATAAATTGAAACCTTACAGCAGGTTATTTGCTTAGGAGAGCAGAGACTCATGAATGAGATCAGTGCCCTTTCTGACACGTAAAGACAGAGCAATAACAACCCATCTATGAGGACATTTACCCTCAGTAGATACTGATAATCCAGGTACTCCATTTCCAACTTCCAAGGGTCTAGAACTGTAGGAAATGTCTATTGTTAGAAGATATCCAACACTTATGATTGTGACTAGTAGTTCAAATGTCCTAAAAATACTTAAGAATTTTCTTTCTACAGTTAAGTGACTAGCGATATAGTCTAGGAATGATGAATCAATAAAAATGATGTAATACAGTATATTTAGTTCCCATCTTATGATATATTTTCTTAAAACTTTATTTTTACATTGAATAATAAAGTCAAGTAACCCCATATTGTATTAATGTTATTCTGCACTTGTAAAGACACATTCTGAACTTATTGATACACTCTCAATGTCTAAATGCAATTCCTAAAATTTCAATAATATATCCATTATTTTATTGATTGTAAAAGCTAAAAATAAATAATACCCAAAACATAATAATATAAAATATTTTATTATTTTTAATAATGAAATGAATATATATATAGGTAGAAAATAGACAACTCAATTAAGAAGCTACAGACTAAAGTTAAGTAAAAGTCAATAAAAATAAACTTCTGAAATTTCAGGCCATTTGATGTTGAAAATATAGACTCTACAAAATAAGAAAAAGCATACAAAAATGTAGAGAATGCAAATCAACATATATTGAATGCATACTATCTGATTTTGGAAAAAAAAAACAAAAAAATATTTCCATGAAACCTTAAATGTATTAGTTTACTTAAAAAGCTTTAAAATATTGTAATATTGGAAATTCCTTGAGGAATGCCTCCTCATAGTCCTTTATAGGAATTTTCCAGAAAACACTGTTAATTAAAAAAAGAGTTTTATCTTTCAATTCTAATTTGAAGTATTTAATGTTTTATTTCTTCCCTGTGGATACATGATAGATTTGTTCCTAAAGAACCTTTTCTCAGTTGGAGGATCACTTGGAAAACAATGAGCTGGGTCTAAACACCTACAGTGAATTCACCTATCTGTAACATAATGATACAGCAGAAGGAAAGATTTACCAGGACCATCAAAGGCTTTAGAGTCTTCATAGGATGTTGTCAAATCTTGAAGCATTAGGAAATCACTAGATAAGAAAAAGCCCGTAACTCTTCTAAGCAAAACAAAGATATTAGAGAGCAAACTCCAGCATCAAGGGGTAAATGGGAAAGGAAGAGAATGTTAGAAACTAAGACCCTGGTTGATTCATTTACATCTTTTCAAGAGCACTTCTCATGTAGCACTTCTGGAGACACTGCACAGATTGCAATGTCTGCATACTACTTACTGCATTTGAGAAATAAGAGTTTTCCTCTGCTAGGTGGGGTGATCATCTAGATTCTGAAATGAGTTATACATGTGTGCAGAGATGGAAAAAAACTTCTATACAATGCAGAGAATAATTTTGGTGAACAATCATGAAGAAATAATTAAGATAAAATAAATAACTTGAATATTTTTTATCTATTTAATTGATCTTAACTGATGAAAATTTATATTATACCCATTTTGAAGAAAATGTAAGAGAACAGTGGAGACAGGGACTACCACTAAACTGTTTTCTGCTTAATAAATGCTGAGCTCATTATAAAAAAATAAACATTAAAATGTAGAAATTGTCTTTAAAATTAAGCCACCATAGTGTGTGATTGTGTTAAGGACACGACTATCACTGCTTAAAAGGTAATATCAGTATGGAGGAAAGAAGAGCAATACAACCTACAGAGAAAAAATATTTTAAAATATATTCAGGTGAGAAAATTGTGGATTCACACAATTTATATTTAAGTAAAAACCTTCTTTTAATTAGACATTTTTATTATTGCTTTTACAGTTTTATTTCTCCTGATGTTCTTTGAGGCCATTTTATATCAATTTATAGGGAAATCCCATGTGCGTTTTTAACTAATTGAATCAAATCTGTGAATTAATTCATACCGGACTGTCACTTTTATAAGTCCCTCTCTGGCACTTGCTACATCATACCATTTATTCATTTTTTAAAACATTCTCAGCCAATTTTTAACATTTTTATCCTTTTGTTTCCACGGAACTCTTATTGTTTTAATTTGGAATATATTTTAACATTTCTTGAGAATTTAATTTATATCACTTCATGTAGTTTTTCTCGAAGTCTTTTCATGGTGGTTAGAGCAGTTAATCAGTTATAATTCACTTAATTATTCACATTAATGCATCTCAGTAATATAGGGATATCCTACTCTTAATAACTCGTAGGCTTAATTTGAAAAGCAGAACTTCTCTTTTAAATTCCTTGAAAATCACATTTAATAAAAAATACAGGTTCACTAATATAGTGGCCATGCCCAGTTTTTAAGGAGTCTTACTAATTAATTTTTATTCCCAAGATTTTGTTTATGGCACTTTTTAAGAACTGTCACATAAGAAACAATTTAATATGTTTCAAACAGAACAATGGATAAGAAAAGTCACTCCTACCATGTTGAATGTTTGTTTCTGCCATTTACAATCCTCTTTTTTAAACGTTAAACTATTTATCATCCTTTTTTCCCCCTTACACAACACCCTTAGCTCAATTCTGCACCACAGCTCTCCCTGAATATCACACAAAGCAAATATTTCTTCAAAATATGTCAGTATGAGAAGCATCAGCATTCAGAAGGTTGAATGTGGTTACGCACTCCTACATCACTTGATAAATATGAGGCTGCATTATAAAATAAATCTATATTTGAGAAAATGTTTCCATATCTACAAAGTTTCAAGATAGAATTCCTCTGCACTACCAATATATTTAAAAAATTGGGGAAAATAGAAACATTAATTCAGAGTCAGTTAGCTATCTATCATATATCATCTGCCTGTATTTATATCTCTATTTATTTTCTATCCTCATATATCATCTTCCATCTGTTATTGGAAAATAGATCTAAGGAATATTAGTTGAAGTCATGATTTTTCCAAGGTTATTGTATTTTAATCAATTTATATTTATATACAATTGACACAAAAATATGTATAACTTTTGTTAAACAATTCTCTAGCAATATTTACATACAATACTACTGTAAAGCAGAGACTGGTCTTACACTGAAATTTATCATCACCTTCTGTTCTGGTTTCTGAGAAAAGGAAAGCAACAGTTGGCTAGATTTCTCCTTTGAAGCCAAAATACTATGGATAACAACCCAAAAGTCAACTTTGGCAACAGGCTTTCTGAAATGATACGAAATAAAACAAAACATCCCATTAAAGATCATTGTATCAAGTTTAGCAGCAATGGAAACATATTTAAAGGCACAGAATATCCAATACAGCTTGATTTAAGTAGAAAAGAATTGTTATACATGCTCTATCAGAATTGAAAACAAGGAAATTTGAATGAAAATGGAAATGCAAAAAGTAGCTGCTCCAGTATTTTGACCAAGAACATGGTCAAAGTAATAGTTTAAGTATTATTTTTAAGTATAAAGATATCTAATTACAGACTTATTCTAAAGACTATTGTCATTATTAAATATTTCAGTTCCTTGTGTCATCAGTGCAATAAAGTTACTGACAAAATCAACCTAAATATATGAAGTGTCTTATAGTGTTATCATATACGGTGCATCATCAGGATTGGGGAGATGACCAGAACAGTTTGGCAAGATCACATGATCTTGGGTATACAGTAAGCAGCAGGTAAGAATATTGATACTCAATTCACTTTCTCCTTTTTATTCTGGCCAGTAGTTTGGATTAATCTCCTACATCAACTAATCTAACGCAGAAAATCTTTTATGGACATACTCACAGATTTATCTCCAAAGTGATTCTAAAGCACGTGATTCTAACAGTCATGATTAACTACTGCAACTCCACATCTTGTCACTTTGACCCTCAAGTACATTAGCCATACACCATAACCATTAACCACTTTGTCCATTGTCACATGACCACGTCATAATGCATAATTCCTTCGGTGCAACTTCAAAAGTCCCCGGAATCTTTACTCATCCTATCAATGTGGAAAAGTTCAAAGTCTCATCTTAGATTTAAAGCAGTCTTTTAATTGTGAAACTATAATATAAACACCAAGTTATCTTCTTACAATGACACATGGACCATAACCATCCATAAGGAATAGAATTATGGAACAGTGAGGAATAATTAGACCAGAGCAAGACTGAACCCTCTCAGGGCAAATGTCATTTCTTGTACTTCCATATGTGACAGCTTGACCTTGTGATACATTTATCTTGGCTAAAAATAATATGTACAACTTCATTTTTTTCTGCTCTGTCATTTTTATGGTTCGAGTTACTTTCTGCCTGCAAATTTCCTCAGCATTCATGCCATAGTTCTGACGTATTCAACATCCACATATCACTATTACAGCTTAGGTTTCACCTTTGCAGATTCATTCAGTGGCCTCTCAAGACTTCTTTACAGAGACAGGAACTTGGCACATCTTACTTGTCCTTTGTGGCCATCTGAATTCATGGTAGACATGGACAGTGATGTGGAAACTGTCCCATTTCTGGATAGAGCCTTGTGCACTTAGACGAAAATTGAAATGGCCTCTCTGTATTATCCTAGGTGTTTTAGAACAAAAAAAAAACACTTCATAAACATTCACAGTTTATGGTATTTTCTTTAAAATTAATTTGCAATTTTGTAAAATGGAGTAGTCAGTCCCTGGGGTGTGGTCTTCATGGACTGTTCACTATTGTCCCAAAGCAAACCTGCAGGTTTCATTTGAATGGCAAGAATATTTTACCATTCACCATTATTTATTGTCTGTACTTTCTTTGTCTAGAATCTAAACAATTTAATTCATTAGGACATAACTCATCACCAAATTTTATATTCTATAACATATTCTGTATTTCTACTCTCCTATTTTGCTCTTTATGATAACAATAATAGACTTAAATGAGAAATGAAAATAGTGAGAAGGAATCTTGGTTGAGGCTGCATATTATTCTTCCTTGAGATTTTCTTTGTCATAATAGTCTATTACTTTAAACTTAACCTCACTCAACTTCCCAGGATGCAGCCATAATGAATGCTGATCTTTATCAAAGTATTTATTCTTTAGTTGAGTTCCTGAAACAGTTCTTAATCTGTTGAGATAATTATACAATGTCAGTGAATTTCAAGTTCCAACAGAATCAACAGAATGACTCATTAATCTCTGCTTATAATTTCGGCCTTGTCCAGCCAAAACTTCTAAACCTTTCAACATTTATCCTAAAATGTTCCAAAGCTCTAAGAAACACTTGGTCAGGTGTCTCTCTCTCTCTCTCTCTCTCTCATATATATATGTATGTAATTTATATATATATATATGAATGTATATATTATATATATATATATATCACAGAAAATTGATACCAGGAGTAGGAATATATGCATACAATTTTATGGTATATATAATATGTAATTGTGTAATATATATTATATATAATTTATAATATAAATATTGAGGTAATACTTTTCCATTGCAAGGAAAAGATGGTAATAGGTGGAAGAGGAATAGAACTAGGATTAGTCTTCCCATAACAATTATCTTCATCTAGAAAAATCCCTTACATACTTAACACAGAAATTAAGAGTCAAGGCAGTCTAAATCCCATCAAGTTGACAGTGTTAGCTACCACAGTGTGAGAAAAGCCTACAATTGTATTGTTTATAAACAAAATTCACATATTCACAAGGTAACTTGAATTTTTCATATTTTTGAAAAATGTATGATGTAGAAATAATTATGTAAATGTATGATAGGCTAGATAATAATGTATTGAAAATGAAAAAATGTGAACAACTTGAAATAAGATTTATTTATACTAGGATAAGTTCATCACAGCTTATGTAAGGTGGAGTGGAGGAGTGGCTTTTGTAAAATTGTTTTCACTCAAGAATCCAGGTTGAGAAAAATTATCACTATATAGCATAACATTGGATGCTGTGGCCTGAACACACACCTACAAACTTGTGCTGACAGTTGCTAATATGATAATATTAAACAATGAGTTTCAGAAGGTCATTAAGATCTTCTTTCCCACTATGTACTCAATGCATCACCTTAAAACAGAGTGACTTTGAACTTCTCAAGCCCCAGAACTAAGAGCAATAATGTTATATAGATGTACTCACCTATAGGTCTCTCTAATGATGGAAAATAACAATGATATTTATAGAAAATACTTATCTGTCAATTGTGTATTATTTAAATATAAACACAAAACCATTTATTATTAATACTATAGATGGTTGTAGTAAACCGATTTTAAAGATTAAAAATATGGAGCAGATAAAGTTAAAGATTAAATTAAACACTGTATTGAAATATGTCACACAGTAGATACAGCAGTGTAACTGTTGCACACACACACAACTTGTTTTCATAATTCATGATCTGATTCAATATGTTATATTCCCAAAATTATCTTTTTTTTTGGTTTTTCAAGACAGGGTTTCTCTATGTAGCTTTGGAGCCTTTTCTGGAACTCACTTTGGAGACCAGGCTGGCCTCGAACTCACAGAGATCCGCCTGCCTCTGCCTCCCGAGTGCTGGGATTAAAGGCGTGCGCCACCACCGCCCGGCCCCAAATTATCTTTTAGATAGAAAGCAAAAGTCTGTTGATATCACAAAGAACTTACAGATCTCTAGTTAATGGTTTATAAGATACATATAACACAATGCCTAATATATCTACTCAATTGTATTGCCTTTCTGTTTGTCTTCCCCTTATCTAAATGTAGAAATTGTCTAAAAGTATTAAACTCAATCTGTATGCATGAACAATACTAATTGTCTATTCACATAATCTTAGCAGTACTGAGTACCCTAGTTGGCCAAAGAGAAATGTCAGTAGTATTCAACCTAAAAACAGTATTTCTGTCCTTACATACAGCAGAACAAGCTTAAAAATGATGATCACAACTCCCCTACTGGGAAACTTTGAAACTGTTACCTGTTTTTGTTATTCATTTCATGTTTTGTTTTCTCAAGAAGGAATTCTGGCCCAGTAAGATGCAGGTAAGGGTGCAGGCCTCCAAATGAGATGATCTGAGTTACATCCCTGGAATCCATATGGCATAAGAAGAGAACATGCTGAATGATGGCAACCGAGCTCCATGTACATTCTGTGTCACTGGTGACAACCATGGCCTCAATAAATACATTGTAAAACAAAATTCTAATGCCAGGACTGGAGATATGGCTTAGTTCAGTTCCCAGTACCCACACAGTCAGTCACAAGGAATGTGATGTCTTCTTCTGGCTTCCACAGGCACAGATTGAATCTGGAAAATACAAACGTGCACACATGCAAATTTTACTAGGGAAGATGAAACTCTAAGTTTTATTCTCCAAAAGCTTTCATTCTACCTTTAATATAAAGGAAGAAATTCTAAGATTAAAATTATGTATGGTAAATTTTTAATCTTTGTTTTTTTTTCTCACTTGGGCAAAAAGCTGAGCTACATTAATATCAATAGTGAAGAGAGAGTACCAAAATGAATTCCTGAATGATTTGTCATCTATTAGTCAATGAGAAGAGATAATATAAAGTTTTTTTGCTGTTTGTTTTAGTTTATGACGTATATTATTTTCAGTTTTTATAGTCTAGGAAACTGTTTATGTCTTTGGTGAAGATGGGAGTAATTGTTTACTGTGAATGATAAGATCATTTGATAGAATTCTGACAAATGTAGAGTTCCGTACCATCTCAAGTTGTTTCAGTCACTGATAAACCATAAATAAGAGGATGGACATTAACTTACATTGTCTCATGATGTAAAAACCATCTTAATTTATACATGTATATGTTAAGGTCATACAATCTAAAAACAGAGGACTCGATAAAATTTATCTATGCAAGTAAATAAAACATGCCTGTTATGAATTCCACAGTAAGCATAAACTTGTACTCACAATTCTTGTCCATGAAGACTTGTTTTCTTGTATTAGTGGCCATTTGGATATAATATAGAATTTTGGGTGATAAATAAAACAATGGTATTTTCAAGGTCCTAATCTTCAGCTGTGTGTGATTCATCTACTAGTATTTCCTTAGGTTTATGAGTCAGTTCATGTCTGAGTGCATTGCAAGACACTAAAAATACAATGATATATACACCCATTTAATCTCCCTCCTTGTACAACATCATGTGCAGGTAACTTGAAAACAGTTACAGGTTATTAAATTCTGGTAAGTGTTTATTTCCTTCATTACAAAAGTAAAGGGTGGTTTTGTTAATTTATTTTTGAGATTGTAATTTAATCACAACAATTCTCCCTCCTGTTCTCCCTCTAAACTCTCCCTTATAATCCTAAATGCTCTCCTTCACATTTATGGACTATTTCTCATTTTAAACTTGAGAAGTTTTATGGATTGAATTGGTTTAAGTCTAATTTTTTCAAGTAGATGACTATCCTGCTTTCCTTAAATTTTAAAATAATTATCAAATAACATCATCTGTAAAGAAAAGATTCTTTTTCCCTTTTTGCTTATATAAATATGAGAGTAAAATTGCCCCATGATTTTCTTATTTAATATAGCCATGACAGCCATGGATTTTATTTTCATAATTATGCCATTTTTGTCATAACTTAATTAAGACTCTAGAGGAAAACTATTTTTTTTGTTTTTGTTTTATCGAGACAGGGTTTCTCTGTGTAGCTTTGTGCCTTTCCTGGAGCTCACTTGGTAGCCCAGGCTGGTCTCAAACTCACAGAGATCCACCTGGCTCTGCCTCGCGAGTGCTGGTATTAGAGGTGTGTGCCACCAACTCCCGGCTGAGGAAAACTATTAACTGTATCATCTCAAAAATTGTTACAGTCACAGTTAAATGAGCATCATAAAATTATGTTTCATCTTAAAATGACAATTAAAAATAATTTTAAAAGTGATATACTAACTGAACTAAATACACACATATAATTCCATATATACAGCCTGTTTTATGATTATATGCTACAACAATCAAATATCAAAAATGCTTCTAAAAGTATTGCTATTGATATTGGTACTATATATTAAATTTATGTAGCAAAATATATTTCAAGAAACTCATGGAAAAATACATATGTATGTTCAATATTAATAAGCAATATAATATGTCAAAAATCTTATGAAAAAAGTGACCAAAATTTTACAGTGACTCATGACTCTACACAAGCACCTAGGTAACTTGGTTGCTATAAGAATAAAAGTTTGTAGGGTACATTCATTAAGGTTGAATAGTATTTCATAGTAAATATAATATATATTCCTTGTTCATATATATGTCAATGAAAATTAATATAGATTTTAATTTTTTTACATTAAAAAGAATGTTGCAGCAGCCATGTAGATGGTAATTTTTTTTAATTTCTTACTTTAATATTTTATATATACACTCAAATTGGGGAATGTTTTCAGATTAATAAAATTTAGTTGCCAATGCATTCAGACCCTCTGAATGGGTGAGACAGTTGATTGGCTTGATCTGTTTGGGAGGTATCCAGGCAGTGGGACTGGGTCCAGTGCTCATTGCATAAGTTGGCTGTTTGAAACCTGGGGCTTATGCAGGGTCGCTTGGCTGGGCCTGGGAGGAGGGGAATGGCCCTGCCTGGACTAAGGCTACCAGGTTGATCTCAGTCCTAGGGGCAGGCTTTGCCCTGGAGGAGGTGGGAATGGGGGGTGGGCTGGAGGGAAGGGGAGGGGGGGGGGGAACAGGGGAGAACAAGGGAATCCGTGACTGATATGTAGAACTGAATGGTATTGTAAAATAAAATAAAATTAAATAAATAAGTAAATAAAATAAAAAAAAAATTAGTCGCATGACTAAATGTAAGAAAGGAATGTGAGGAAGTCTGGGATTGCTTCCTTCATATAACTTGAGACTTATATCCTTGATCAATATAGTAATTATCTTCCAGAGCTGAAAGTGGGGAGTAGACTGTCATTTTAAGGAAGGACTAGCATCTTGAAGAAGGAAACTAAGTGCAGTGCCTGAGAGTTGAGTGAGGACAAGACTCATATTCTATGAAGGACTAATGAGAGCTGGATTTAGGACAAGAGTAAACTTTGGGCTTGATTTTAAACTTTTCTTCATAGTCTTGTTTTGAAACAATTTTATCAGTTCTATGAATTTTAAGATTTTTATAGATGAACTTTGTAAATTATATATGCTGTGAGAGATCCAATTCCTTTATTCCTTCTAATTTAAATCTAATTAAAGTCCAACGTACAAACTAAGACCTAAAACAGCAAGATCTCATTATTCCATATATTTACTTTTCTAGAAAGAGGCATTATAGTTTCCTCTGAAAAAAAAGGACAAGGCTGCCAAACATTTCTCATTTCTTTCTCCCTCCCTCTCCCTCCCTAACCCCAGTCTTTCTCTGTTTTCTTCCCCTATTAAACAGAAATATCTCTTAGAATCATTACATAAAATAACACACTGAAAACAGTGTTGCCAGAAAACAGTGTCAAAGCAATTGGGTAGAGAAACCGCCTACTAATCTCTGCATAGAGAGAGGAAAGGACGCAGTAGCTCCAAATCAGGATGTGGAGGTTTAATATTCTTATAATTGCTTCCAAGTGAGAGTTAGGAGAGCCATACAGAAAGATGAGATGAAGCAACAGCTACCTATAAGGATGTTGAGTGTTAATTGCTCCACAATACAACCCCAGAACTGTAAAACCTGAGCTCAATCACCATTCAGCCAATCAAATCAAACTGCTTTTAATAGAGGTTCAGAAAGTTTTGGAATATTGATGATAGCCTGGGGAAGGGCCTTCATTTATGGGAAGTGATAGTATTCATTAATTGAGACTTAACTTGAGGATATAACACTATACAATGAATGTCATTATATCATTATAAGCAGTTTTATTATTGCTTTACATTTTCAATAATCTGTAAACTTTTGTTTGTTAATTTGTTTGAAATTGACATGTAACAATATATAGGACTTACTTTTCTACATTTGAAGAAAGTATTCTTTACATTGACCTGTGCTTAATTCCACTGAAAATTTATAATGGCAATTATTTTCAAAGTAAAAAGTTTAATATTATGCCTGATAATAAATTTTTGTATGTTTCCTTGATGTTCCATAAACACCAACATAACAGCATAATAGGTACAAACTGTATAAAAATTTGTAAGAAAGAAAATATACATATTGTGCAAATGTACACATTTCACATCATATTTTCAATTGCAACTTAAATGCTATCTAGTCATAAAGTGTGGCCAAATAACAAGCCAGCATAAAACATTCTGTTGGTACAAACTAGTCTAAAGCTACATTTTCAGAACTGAGCTCCTGCTCAAAATAAGCATCTGTGATTAACTTTAATTTAATTATGAGCTCATTCCATTTGTGTACATTGGAAAGATCTCATAGGTTTCTCCTAATTGCTTGATAAGCAATTTTTGGAATTTTGCAAAGGGAACTCACATATTCTCTAACTAGCACCTGCTAACACTGTCCCATTCCAATTTTTTTTTAAAAAAGCTTCTGGTAGTTTTATGGTGACATTGATTATAAATTATTAACCTGGAATCAAAGTGACATCAATTAATCATCTGCCACATAAAACTTATGCCTTCAACATTAGTATATGTTTGTGTCTACTTGTAAAAAGCCATGTGATAATTGTATATATTTAATTAAACATTTTAGGTAGCCAAATATTTGTTATCACTGTATTATAATATTAATAAGGAGAATTTTCAACATTTGTCTAAAACTATCCATTTAACTAGTTTATGTACTTTCAAAACTCTAATTTTGACAAAGCTATTTTTTTTTTAATTTTTACACAGACAATTATCTGGTTTGGTTTTCATTAAATGATTTTAAATGTCTATATTCTCATATCATAAGATTGCTTTAATAAAATATTATGTAATTTAAAAGTTTCCATCTTTCAAATAGCCATATGGTAGAACATTAATGTCCAGAGGGCAATGTAAGAAAATTGGGTTAATGCTAAAATAACAAAAGTGAAGTTAAACATGATGAAATTATGATTTTAAAATCTAGCAGAAAAAGTATTAATATCAAGAAGGGTCCACTGAGACTCATTAAGGGAGCAGAATATACAGTTCATTAACTCGAGATTATTCAATCCCCAGTCTGCCTCTTTTCTTCTCAGAGTTGCCAATAGCCAGTCATAGAACAGAGATCTTAACACTTCACAAGTATCATCACCAAGATACAAACATAATTTGTTCCACTTGGCATTTCCTTTCTTGGGAATATGTACCTCCAAGAGAGTTGTAGCTGCACAATTTGGTCCAAAGTTACAATCAACCTAAACTTGGGTTTTAATATTAAGACAAATTCACTATGTCCAAAGAATCACTTGCTGGGTACCCTAGAAATAAAATCATCCTTGCCATCCAGAATGCTGAACTCAAAAACCAAGTTGCCCATATTTGGGGGAAACCAGAGCCAGTAAGCTATGGAATTGACTAGGTAATATATCCATGGTACACTGAGACCATCAGTAAAAGTATCATTGGTTCTGGAGATATAAACAAAATCCCTAAAAAAAATACATAGTTTATTCTACTAGATAAGAACATACACATTTTTCTCAATACCTCATAGAATACCCTCTAATACTTTCCCTATGATGTCAAAAATTAAACTTCCCTAAATTTTGAATTTATATAAATATATTTTCACAGTTAAATTAGAGATTGACAATGGAAGAGATTTGAAAATCCAAATTCATAAAAATGTGGAAAGAAACAGGGGATCTGAATATTGAAGGACCAAACAAGAAATAAGTTACTATTCAAAGATAAATGAAATTGAAGTGTTGCATCTATAAAATTAGGGAATCTATTCCAACATCCTAAACCATTATGGAAATATAGATTAATACTACTTTGATATTTTACCTAATAATACTTAAAGTGGCAATCTTTAACAAAACAATAATAAATGCTAGTTAATGATGATGTTAATATCAAGGAGAAGGAATACCTATAAATTACTGGTGGGAATGTAAACTGGTTTAGCCACTACATAAATCAATAAGGAGGTTCCTCAAAAAAATCTACACACAGACAACTGTCTGATATAGTTATATCAGTGATAGGCATATATTCAAACACATCATATCTATACTTTTGTCACAGAATAATTTGTGAAAAACAAGTTATAGATAAATAAAATTTAAACAATACAAAAAACAAAATGACTAAAATATTAAATAGACACATGTTGGATTTTCTGTAATGTATTTTCCAGAAAAGATAAACTGACTAGGGCAGACTGATGTAAATGTAAATAGTATGGTTCTATTGACTGGGAGCCTGTACTGAAAAACATGAAAAAAGAGATTACCAGATGATTATCAGCAATTCCCTTTCTTCATTAATTTTCTGACTGAATTGTGAAGAAGTAGTATACTACTCATATTTCAATAAAGCCATCATTGATTATGCTTGCCTACTAGAGTGGACTGTATCTTCAGATACAAATCAAAATTAATACTAAATTCATCATGTATCTTTTATCAGTTATTTTCTCCATCATGAAAAAGTAAGACACAATTCAATAAGGAAGGCATTTTTTTTACAATAACTAGATATCCTTGGGCCAATGGAAGAATTGGACCATATACATCAAACTATGTACAGAAGTAAAGTAATAATGAATAGGTGTAAGAATTTACATCTATCTGTCTGTCTGTCTGTCTGTCTATCTATCTATCTATCTATCTATCTATCTATCTATCTATCTATCTATCTATCCTAAAGAGAAAATATGGGAGCATATTTTCACTCATAAAGGTAGAAAATAATGTTATTTATAACACTAAAATGAAAATGAAATAAATAACAAAAAAATAAGGCAAAGAAAAGAAGGGAAAAATTTAAAGTCCCCTTTGTGTTTCCAATGATTCAATTACAAAAATAAGAAAACAACAAACACAGTGAAAAATAAATTTACTTTTTATAAACAGTGGTTTTTGTTTTAAGGTAAAGAAAGGATAAAAACCACTCTATTAGACATGAACAAAATATATGAATAGAACACCGTATATGAGGTAATTATGACCAAGAAGAAAACATGAAAAGATGCTCTAAACAATTGAGAAGATAAAAATCTGGCAGACACAGTGAGATAAAATTTTACTCCTAGGTGAGGGGTAACATCAAGAGACTAACTATAACAAATATCATTGAAGATATTTAAAACTCTGTTGCTCTTCTGTATACAGCATACTGTGTTCATTTTGTAAAAGAAGTTGACAGTACCGCAGAACCTTGTCTTCATCTTATGATGCTCAGCTTGCTTATTGCCCTCCAAGAATATTTGAATTCTATGCCCACAGTTTTCCAGGAAATAATGTATATTAGCCCAAAGTAGAGACAAATCAAGTGTCTTTCAAATAATAAATGGAGTGATCAATGTGGTACTCCTATTCTGAAAATAGTTCATGCATAAAAAAGAATGCACCATAGGTATGTGCTACAATGTAAGTTAACAATAATCATTGCTTTTCTTAGTTTATTTTTAATTTTCATGCAAACTGTTTATTATCATATCCTTTCCTATAGTCTAACTACCACAAGATCCTCTCAGACATGCACCCAATATTATCTTCTTTCTCTATCTTACCACAAAACCAAACAACTCCTCTCTCTCTCTCTCTCTCTCTCTCTCTCTCTCTCTCTCTCTCTCTCTCTCTCTCTCTCACACACACACACACACACACACACACACACACACACACACACACAAACTTAACATGGAATCTTTTGTTGACCATCTACTCTTGAGCATGAGGCCTGCTTTGGAGTGCAGTTGGTACACCTAGAGTCACTCCATGAAGAAAAACAGTTTTCTTCTTCCAGCAGTTATCAATTGCAAGTAGCTTCAGGGTTATAGGTGAGATTTTGTTTCCAGTTCCCCTTTTCTGTACTGTGTTTTTGTTTGGCTTGATATTTTGAAGCTTTTGTGCACGTTATCACAGTCTTTGTGAATGTGGGTGTTCATCAGCCCTGTTGTGTATAGAAAAATTCCATTTCCTTAGAATCATTCACCACTATAGCCCTTACATTATTTTTCCTCCTCTTCTTCACTGAGGGGAAGGGTTTGATAATGGCATCCATTTAGGACTGAGTACTAAAAAGTGTATCATAATTTTCAAACTGTCCTGTTGCAGGTCTCTGTGATAATTTCCATCCATTGCAAGAAGCTTCTGTAAAGATGGTGGACTGATGCCTTGATCCTCCAACAGCATGCACAGCACCTCTAGTAGTAGGAACACTAGTCTATAAGACTGAAGCTTCCACTTGAGGACCAATTTGTTTTCTTCATATTCAACAACATAAGTGTGTGTTGTCCCAAGTAACTGGCTCTAACCATCAGATAGTAATGGATTTCTGATGTCATTGGCAATAGCCTAAAACACTTGGTGGCATCTAGGTATCACTTTGTCCAAAAAAATTAAAAAGAAAGATATAGCACATTCCTGTTATTGTGTTTTTTACATACCAACATAGAATGTCTATCTAGTCAGAACATTGTGTCTGTCTCCCATTATATGGTAGCTTCATTAAACTCCTTTTATGGATGGATGTATTTTATAAAGACCATACTGCAGCAGGTTCCTATCTGGCTCTACAAAAGGCCTCCAGTGTTAGTAGAAACCATTCACAGAATTTCTTATATTTATGATTATGTTTATATTAGATTTTGTTAAATTATATGTATAGGAGAATAGTGTAGAATAAAGAGGAGATAGTGATGAAGGATTTTTTTAATGAACATAGATCATGAATTCAAATGCATTAGAGCACGTCCAAAAACAAAAAACAACACCACAAACAACAAAACAGAAAGGATGGTATGTAGGATGTTTTGTACACAGATGAACAAGTAGGTTGACAGAGTGGACCTGCATTCTTATTCCAGAATCTTGTTCGTTTTGTAAGGGCCTGATCTCTTTCAATAATGGAATTTAATCACTATAATTATTTCATGAACTTAGAAGCAAGATGTTCACCTGAGAATACCCATTTCTGAAAATACGATATAATTTGAACCTAGGACTTAGAGAAATGGATCTAAATCAGACCCAGACACCTTGTTCTTGTGGACTAGCAATCCTAACATTGTAGGGAGCGATAGAAACTTCCAATGAATAAAAGAAGTCAGTAGTCTTTTCCAAAGTAGCATCTACAAATAATAGCAATGACAAAAGAAGCACGATATTCTGAAATATCTCAATAGTAAAATTGTTATCATAGTAGAAACAAACAGCAATTTAATTGGGCTTAAGATCTGCTCAAGAGGAGGTAACTCATACCTGGTACTTTATAATTAACCAACTACCTGTGACAGGCTAAGCCACAGAACTTAGAAAAGAACCTAAACCTGTTTAATTTTGTTTCTAAATATTTATCCTTTTATCCACAGATGAAGGTGACACTCACCACTCATCAAAGATTTTTTTTCCAGCAGAGAGAGACTATTAGAGAAAGCCACAGCTCATAAAATTAAAAAAAAATCTAACCAACTTTGTGGTGCTTGTCCCCCAATTAACACATTTAAAACATTAAAACCTGCATGTATGACTCAGGAAGATGATGCAGGAAAATTGTAAGACTCAGAGAACCAGAACTTTTGCTACAAGATAGTTGCATATTAAGAAAAAAGTGACTGAAGTACAGGTGGGTAGGGGAAAAGGGATGAGAATGTAGATATGAGAACAGTTGAGGGGAAGAGAGTTGAATAACTATGCTAGTAATACTTTTATGAAAGCCTGAAAGAATTTAAAAAAGATTTTATCATTTCAAAAAAAAATTTTAAAATTACTCAGGAATACTAACTCCAGCCCTTTGAGGCCTGGTACCCTCTATGTGGTGCTTTGGGATGTTGAAGGCAACGGCAGCTTCATCCTTGTTCACATGGTGTCTAAGGACATTTTATTTCAAACTCTACTCCAGCTATTTGATAAGCACTCCCCCATTCTGCTGTAAAGCAAAGTCAAACGAAGCAAAACAGGCATTGAGTACCTAGAGAAGTCTCCCTGTGTGGACACCAAAAAATACAGCCAAAGTAATTAAAAATAGAGAATTAAGCTTAAGTTAAAACACTGCATTTTATAGTACCTTTTTTTCAATTTTTACCTGAACTGTTTTCCTGATTCTATTTAATTAATAAAAACAAAACCTTTTTGTTTAGGATATTGAATACCTTTCTTAAAAGTTTCTGTCTCTTTATAACCATCTAAGCATTTGAGATGGTTGGTATTGATTAAACAAATAAAACTAAACCCTCACTTAAAAGGCAATTTCAAGTGGTTATGCTGTCATGACTTTAAAATTGTGTGTGTGTGTGTGTGTGTATGTGTAAAATGCCTTTTCTCAAGGATGTCATATAACCTCTACCAGTTAGCATGCACAAATGCAGTGAGTGAATTCAATTTCCTTCAGCAACTTTGTTTCCCTATTGTGAGAGATACTAGAATTAAAAAGTTAGTGCATATTATTATATTTTCATTTGTATTTAAATCCAGTAAACACTCCTTGTAATCAGAGTGGTATTATCAGGAGTAGTATGTGCTCTGGAAACAGAGCTGTCTTGTTGATCTGAATTCATGCATTTGCTTAATGCTGATTATCACCTTATTCCGTAGACACCATAGACACCACACAGTGGATATGATAAATCAGCAAGTGGTGAGGAACAGATTTTTCAGCATGTTCAAAATAACAATGAGCCAGGACAACATGGTAGGGGATAAGTTGAAGTACACAGATTTCTCCACAGGAATGTACCTGTACACTTGAAAAGACAGAGAAGTCATACCTGGTATTGTTTAAATGTGGGGATTTTTTTTGTAGCTTAAAGAAAGCAAAGCAAAAATATTCACTCCATATATTGATATCAGCTGGCATTTTTGCAAATATTGTTAAATTTTAATTACTATGGCAATTAGGAGGAACTTAGAAAATGCTTCTAATGAGCCAAAGTCATATGTTTTTGTTTTTACCATGGAGCTTTCATGCCCTTGCCATATGCTGTCTCAAATAATTTTAGCAATTTCTTTTTCTGGATAGCATTAGAACTTACTAAGTAACAGGGTGCCTAAAAGTCATTTAAGGATGGATAACATTTACATTTTAAATGTGTTGGATATCCTTTTCTTGTCTCATTTATGAACAGCTTCCCACAAAATGAGTTTGAATGTTTATAGTCTTACCCATCTTGCAGCTCAGTGTCTCTGTCTCCACATGTGGACCAAGATGTGATAGTTCAGGTTCCCTTCTTTGGCACCTGTTGCCATATCCTCCCTTTATGGACTTTCCTTCTGGATCATTAAACCGAAACAAACTCTTTCTTCCTTGAGTCACTTTTGGTCAATGTGTTTTATAATAGCAAGAAGTATAACTAATACAGGAAGATAGTATGCTAATCTTTCATGCAACCACACCTCTACACTGTGCTAAATTGCTATGTGTTTGGTTCTCAGCTCCACCTTTAACTGACAACACTTCTAATGTTGAACACAGAAATACAATATGTCCAACTTAGAATGTCACCTGTAGTGACTGCTACCCCTATTCTGAGGCCAGCCACTGTATCTTGGATGTGTATGTGTAACATATGTACATAAAATATATCCTGTAAGTATAAATTTAAGCTTAGAATGGTTCATGGTTTAAAATATTTTATTTCCTGTTTGTGAGTAATTTGCCTGCAAGTATTTATGTGCACTCAGTTTGTGCCTGGTAACTATGAAGTCCAGAAAGTAACATTGGACTAGTTTGAATGTGCAATAAAAGTAGTTTCGAATGGCAATATGCATGTTGAGAATCAAAACCAGGACCTCTGAAGGATGAGCCAGTGCTCCTAACCACTGAGATATAGCACGAATCTTAAAGGGTCTTATTAATAAAAGCAAACCTGGAGCCAGGTATTGGGGTGAATGCTGAAAGATCAGAGAAGCAGAACAAGCCACAGCTTCCACACCCTGCCAACTCCTCAGCTAATCCTGTTTCCTCAGACTGGAAGCCTCTGAGTCCTCATCCAAATGGATCTCAGCTGAACTGCTGCTAAAAGCCTAAAATCTTAACAGGCTCTAGTTCCTGGTCTCACCCCTTATATACCTTTCTGGTTCTCTCCATCACTTCCTGGGATTAAAAGCATGTGTAACCATGCCTGGCTGTTTCTAGTGTGGCTTTGAACTCACAGAGATCTGGATGGATCTTTGCCTTTGGAATGCTAAGATTAATGGTGTGTGTGCCACCATTTTCTGTCCTCTATATCTAGTGGCTATTCTGTTCTCTGATCCCAGATAAGTTTATTAGGATGCACAATATGTTGGGGAAAACAATATCACCACACTGAGACATCTCTTTAACCAGAATTAAGCATGATTTCAACAGACAAATATAGAAAGTAATGGATAAAGTAAAGTGGGGATCCATAGAGAGAGTGAAGAATATATTACCATAATTTTCTTAGTCTGTATGGCCACATTACTAGAGATAGAGAGACGACAGGTAGGTAGATAAATAGATAGATGATAAATAGGTGATAGATAAATAGATAGATAGATAAGTAGATAGATAGATAGATAGATAGTGATAGACAGAGAGAGACAGAGAGAAAGAGAGAGAGAGAGAGAGAGAGAGAGAGAGAGAGAGAGAGAGAGAGAGCGCAAAAGGAGCAGGAGACATTATTTACCAGTGAACTGTATGAATGGTGTATGTCTGGATATGGGAAACTCTTTTGTTCCTTATAGATTATCATTAAACTATAATGAAATAGTTTTTTTGTGTAATTGTACATAAAATCATGTATGAATATGTACATATACACATGTCCCTACAGTTTTCTCTTTTTCTTTGATTTTATTATAAAAAGGTGTTATTTTTTGCTATGTTCTGTAGCTTGAGTTTTCCTGCCTGTCCCACGGTCAGGATAAATCTCTTTCACCTGCCAGTCCCACAGCTGCTCAGACCCAACCAAGTAAACACAGAGACTTATATTGCTTACAAACTGTATGGCCATGGCAGACTTCTTGCTAACTGTCCTTATATCTTAAATTAATCCATTTCCATAAATCTATACCTTGCCACATGGCTCGTGGCTTACCGGCATCTTTACATGCTGCTTGTCCTGGCTGGCAGCTGGCAGGCAGTGACTCCTTCTGCCTTCCTGTTCTTTCTTTTAATTCTCTGTTAGTCCCGCCTATACTTCCTGCCTAGCCACTGGCCAATCAGTGTTTTATTAGCAACACATTTGCCATACAGAACATCCCACAGCAATGTTCCTTCTTATACATATGCAACTTGGATATGGGTAGGTAAATATTCTTTTTTTATTTATTTATTAAATTTAATTTTACATATCAGCCACAGATTCCCTTGTTCTACCCCCCC
>CABHPQ010173998.1:0-40512 GCA_902168405.1 Peromyscus aztecus | reverse complement strand
TGCAGTTCTCAACAGGCATTCATCAGAGGCTTTCTGCTTGGGGCACTGTTCTCTGCGCTGGGAACAAGACAAAACTTTCTGCCTCTACACGCTCATATTTGTTTATCCTTTTAAAAACATGATTTATTTCTTTTTATTTTAGGTACATTGGTGTTTTGCCTGCATGCCTATCTGTGTGAGGGTGCTGGATTCCCTGGAACTGGAGTTACAGACAGTTGTGAGCTGCCATGTGGGTACTGGGAATTGAACCCCAATCCTCTGAAAGAGCAACCCGTGCTCTTAACCACTGAACCATCTCTACAGGCGCTGGGAATTGAACCTGGGTCCTCTGCAAAAACCACCAGCACTCTTATCTGCTGATCCATCTCTCCAGCCCCTGCTCCAAATATTTTTTAATTTCCACTGAGTGGATCTTGGGGATCATTGTCAGGCATGACAGCAGGTGCCTTTCTTTACCCACTGAGCCATCTGTGTCGCTCATGTTTTGGATCAAGTGACTATAGCACAGAAGCAAGGAAGTAAGGGCTCTAGGCCATGACGTGCCGTAAGGGCTCTACGTCATGGTGTGCCGTAAGGGCTCTACGTCATCATGCGCCCTTCCAAGCAAAGCGATGGCAAGCAGTACAGTTTCCACCCTTTTCCAGGTCGGCAGACACAGAAGACACACACATTTGGAATGACTCACAGGAGACAAGACTGCCTATCGGCCAGAGGTGACAGCCTCTCTTACCACTGAGGGTTGAGGGTTTTAATACTATCCCCGGGGGCTTCCCACTTCCCTTAAAATCCTGCTATCCAGAAGCCAGCCACAGTGTCCTCTGCCTGCCTGCACTCTAGTGGTGAATTGAGTGCCAGAGGCTGAGGCCTGCCCAGTTCTATGCCAAGGAGCTGGCAGAGTGGCTGCAGCTTGCCCAATTGTTATTTTCCAGTGCGGCTCCTGAGAGGGCTGAGGTGGCCTCCTGAGCACTGGGCTGTGAAGGAAGGGTTCTAACTGTTTCCTTCTGTCCTGTGCCGGAAGGATCCTCAGCTTTCTCTTCCTCTTTCTTAGACACAGTTCTTCTGGACCATAAGGATCCACTGACACCCACCTGCTCCTGCAGGCTACGGAGATGAAGAGAAAACTAGGAGAAAGCAGATGTCCCTCTGAAAGGCCAGCACTCGAGGGGGCTTTGGAACCTCATGTCCAATTCCTTCATTCCAACCAAAACCGTGAGGACTCCAGTCCACTCTAGCACCTTTAAAACCTGACTGCCCCCCACTCTGTGACAGCAGGATTCATGTGTTCCCAAACTATCAAGAAGCCTTAAAGCTGGCTCGATCCCTGGTGCCTCACGCTGCCACTGCAGTGGAAACTATTCTCCTCCCTCATGTCTGCAGCAGAACAGCCAGGCTGCTGCATGCTTCAGTCAGAAGACCTGAATG
This sequence comes from Peromyscus aztecus, assembly GCA_902168405.1. Taxonomy (NCBI): domain Eukaryota; kingdom Metazoa; phylum Chordata; class Mammalia; order Rodentia; family Cricetidae; genus Peromyscus; species Peromyscus aztecus. The sequence continues at coordinate 39,090 of CABHPQ010173998.1, read as the reverse complement.
TGGGCACCGAGTCTGTAGCTTGCTAACTCAATTCCTCCTCCCTCCTTCGGAGGGTAAGGATAAGATCGAGATAACATATGTCCAAATACTCTGCAAATACCCTCTTAATACTCCCTAGCCTGAGCTCTTACCCCACCAAGCTCCTAGACAAACACACACCTGCAACATCCCAGTGCCTCTCAGAGCTCAGCAAACATAGCCCGGTGCTATTCAAACAGCTCAATCAGGTCTGTCTCATGGGGATCTCCAAGCCTCCCCATCGTGGCCTTCCAGACACAGGGAAACAAGTTCTGGGCAAGAATTTATAGGGAAAGAACACAGAAAGGCAGATCACCTTATGGGGTACTGTCTTGACCTTCATCTGGTGGAAGGTGGATAGACCAAGGTGAACCTCCTCTAGACCAGAGGGGGGTGCAGGAAGGGTGGGGTCAAGGGTTCTGCTCCATATCACTGTGCAGCAAATCTTTCCTCTCTATCTTTTTTATAGTTTGGGAAGCTGTTTCACAGCCAGGTCTCAGGGGAACTTGATAACCAAACTGTGTGGGCGTGCAGCACGCAACAGAACAGCATAGTATGGATTCGAATGTCTGCTTGCCCAGGTCTCCTGCTTCCAAACCTCCTTCAGGACCCAGGCTAACCGGGTCATTTAGATGCAGGTGGTGGCAGATTCCGAATATCCTTTGCTTTGGCATGGGAAAAACTGGACCTGTTCAAGGAGGGCACCACCCAAAGATGGAGGGTGAACCAGGTGACCCCAAGTGCTGAAAATAGGGTCTATCCCAAGACCACATATGGACACTGATGACAGGGGAGATGGACACTGTCCCAGATAGAAGAGAGGGGACCCTGGAAAGGGGCCTTCTCCCCCGCCGCACTCCCCCCCCCCACTTACCCTTCCTGACTGCCTGAGGGCCCCTGGGGGCGGGGTTAAAGCTTTCCTGGGGCTCCTCCAGCACCAGGTCCCAGTCGACCCTACAGTACGGGGTATCAGTTCTCATCTGTTTTTCTTGCTATTTTCTCCTTGGTGGGAAAAACTAGACCCAGGACCTTGGCTGAGGTGGGGCAGGCTCCCTGGGATCAGGGGAGACACTCATCTCTCGTTACGTCTGAGAACAGGAAGCTGATGCGTGGGGTGGGGCCACGGAAAATGTCTCCCATTCTTGGGGAAGTCTCTCTGAAGTCCACCCCCAGGGGCTGTGTTGGGGAGTGCTCAGTCTCAGACAGAATGTGAAAACAGCGGCCTAACAGCTCCTTAAAGATCCAGCAGAGGAGACGGGCACGGAAGCCCTTGCCTATGATTCCGGCACGTGGGAGGAGAAGCAGAAGCTGAAAGATTAGAAGTTTAAGGTCATTCTCAGCTAAGTAATAAGCATGAGCAAGCCTGGGCTACATGAGACCCACTCTCAAAAAAAAAAATTAAAAAAACAAAAACAAAAACAAGATTTAACAGAAGGCTTTGAGCTGGGTGTGGTAACTCACACCTGTACATCTGACCCCTGGAAGTAGAAGCAGAAGGATCATGAGTTCATGGCCATCCTAGGCTAGGCAGTGAGATCCTGCTTCACTACCACTCCCAAATGTGACTCAAGGAACCAGAGAAACCAGGGTAAGCCTACCACCTCCAGTGTCTGCCTCACTGCGCAGGGAGTCCCAGTGTTCTTGCACAGTTCCTCGGTATTTTGTCTTTGTGTGTGTGTGTGTGTGTGTGTGTGTGTGTGTGTGTGTGTGTACAGGCACACGGATACCATGGTTCTCTCCTTCCACTTTGTGGGTTCCGGGGATCGAACTCAGATCATTGGACTTGGCAGCAGGAGCCATCTTCACTCTCTGAGCCAGCTGACGGATACTCAGCACGGTATCTTTAAAAGTCAAACCATTACCAACAGCATAGCGTGTTAGCAGGCATCGCCTTGTCAACGGTGATGACATGAAAATCCTGGAGTAATGGGGTGGTAACAACCTGAGATGGACAGCGAGGACTCAGGAAAGAAGTAGAAGGCTGCTGTTGACCTCTCGGTGTGAGGTAGGAGAGGTTTACACATCTGTGTCCAAATACGGCAGGCAGGGCAGAGGAAGCCATGCTCTTCCCCTGAACGTTCATCAGGGCTGCCCCGTGAGAGCAAGCTAAGGGAGAGCTGCCCAGCAATAACAGGTAGCTGGTGATGATAACAGTTCCATGGCTGCTCAGAGCTAACATCCACTGTCGTCTTCTAAGTGTTGGACATGGGCTCTGCTGATAGGATCCCACCACTCTGCGGGACCCTAAGTACTATGATTATCTCCACTGGATGATTATAGTCACTGAGACTCACAAGGCCAGGACACACATCCAAGGCCTCTCAGCCTGGGAGAAACAGAGATGGAATTTCTAAGTCTGAGGTGTGTCTACATCTAAAGCCTGTGCTGTATCAACTGGGCCACTCTGGGAGAGAGAGGCTGAATAAGTTTGTAGCCCAGGAGCCCTGAGAGCTGGGGCTGGGCAGGCAGAGCCCATGACTGAGATAAGACCCAAGCTGAAAGCTGACTAACCACCAGCAAGTTAGCCAGGCAAAGACCTGGGCCGATGCCTCCCAGACAAAAGGCACTGTGAGCATGGAGGCCAGGACAACCTAAGGAACAGAAAGAACGCTGCACGCAAGAGCCGTGGGAGAGGAGGAGCTGGCTAGTTCAGCAGAGATCTGGCCAGGGACTGTCACCTAAGACCTTAGGTCCTAAGGTTTATTCTGAGTGCATGGAAGCCGTTTTCTGCAAAGGAGTGGCAAAATTCATTTCGAGGTTTAAGAGATGATGCGCGGTGCTGAGTGGAAGTGTCGCGGCAGGAACCGAGGGAAAGCAAGGGAATCGACACAGCCAGCTCAGCCACACAGGCAGGAGACAAGAACAGATGCCGCTGTAGACACAGTGGAACTGGGGCAAAGGGCATGGCTTTGGAACGTACTTAGGAACAGGGCAAACAAGACCTGCTGCTGAGTGCAAAAGTCTGGGTGGAGGAAAGAATCAAGCAAGATGACTCTGAATTTTATCCTGCCCAAAATGAGCAACAGGGCCACCATCCCTCGAGCGCCCCTGACCCCCTCTTACCTTGCACTGAACCTCACACTGCTCACCTGAGGACTGAACCCCACCATAGGGAACAATCATTGTTCCCATGTCTGGAGTACCCTATCACTTCAGGGCTTCTGTATACCCTGCTCATCTGGGAGATTCTTTCTCCCCCTACTCAGATCCCAGTTCAGATATCAGCTCCTCAGAAAATATTTCAGACTCATCCTGAACACAGAAATAGTCCCATCACCCTGGAGGCTCTCACCATATTTAATTTTCTGGACAGAGATATCACTTTTCGCTCTATCTTGGCATTGGTGGTGTATGTATTTCCCTCTAGTACTGTGCAAAAGGTCCTTTAGGATAGAGCCTCACTAGCACGCTCACACTGCACCCCCAGCACCTAGAACAGTACTCAGTAACCACGCATTGAATGAACAAGTAAGTCCATGGGAAAATGGATTAGTGAATCCATGCATCATTTAATCCAGAATGACTGGCTGAGAAGTCACCATGTGACACATCCTAGGGAGCCAGAAATGAGGACACAATGTCAGGTGCTTGGCTAGTTCAGCAGAGATCTGGCCAGTGACTGTCACCTAAGGCCATAGGTCCCAAGGTTTATTCTCAGTGCATGGAAGCCGTTTTCTGCAAAGGAGTGACAAAATTCATTTCCAGGCTCAAGAGATGATGCCAGGTGTAGCACACACCCTTAATCCCAGAACTCGGGAGGCAGAGGCAGGCTCTGTGAGTTTGAGGCCAGCCTGGTCCACATAGTGAGTTTCAGAGCAGCCAAAGATACATAGTGAGATCCTTTCTAGGAAAACAAACAAACAAATGAAAAGTAAGAAAAGTCAACTGGAAAGGCAGACCAGAACAGGACCATGGAGCAACATGCCCTGGTTTATTCCCTGCTGCACTGAAAGTCCAGGGATCTGGGGCCCGACAGGCAATCCCTGGCCTCCTACTTGGGTCCTATGACATAAGACTAGAATTACAAGGGCCTCTGGTAAGAGGGATAAGCGAGTACTACCAGTCAGTCACCAATTCAGCCAGACAGCTTGGAGTCCAACACTGCCCCTGCACACTGAGACCAGAAGAGCAAGTTCCTGGCCCTCCAGCCTGCACCCCAGTGCAGCAGTGGCCTGCTAAGACCCAGCGGGAGTCGTCATACAGCCGCCAGCTCCTCATGGGTCCTTTGCCTCCTCGTGAATGTTCTCTTTCATGGATGAGATCACTTCCCCTTGGATGCTGGATGAGCAGCAGGTGGCCTCTCCCAGCCACAGCATCAGAAGAGGGTTCTGTCTGGCTGCCTTTAGGAATAGATTTTAGGCTGACTCTGAGAACATGAACAATAAGTCCCCTCTGGACAAGAAAAGCTCACAATGGACATCAGATGATGAACCCAGCATGAGACCTGGGTAGGCAAAGATGTTGACAGAGAGAAGAGCCAGTAGTGGGGAGAGAAGGGAGCCCAGGGCTGGAAAGAATTCTCTTTGAATGGCTGAGAACGGCCAGGCAGGAAGGTGAGAGGAACCTCACTGTCACTGAAGGAAGACTGGAGCGCACTGGTCCTCAAGCTGTCCTGGGCTTTCTCTCCCATCTTTGCCCTGCTCTATGGCACAGAGTGGCTGACCCCTGGTCCTGGGCAAGCTGGGTCTCAGAAACACTGACATGCTAGGGAGCCCAGGAGGAAGCAGGGAGTCAGGCTATCCGTTCATCCTAGCCTGTGGACCTCAGGCTACGGTTTCGTCCCCGCCTCTCCCCTCTCCCCCAGACAGGCCCACCACAGCCCAGCTTCCCTTCAGCCTTCAGCCTCGGGGTCTTTTCCTGTTGTTGCTAATCCCTGGTTACTGCACCCTCTGGTTGGTGTCTCACTGCTGTATTACTTTGTAAGCAATCCCTGGTGCTGGGAACACCTGAGATGCTGTCTGGTTCAGCCCTAGGAACATAGGACGGGAGTGGCAGCAGGAAGAACCGGGCTGTCATCTCCAAGAATGGCTGCAAGAGGAGGGCACTGGCGGTGAGTGAGCGGGCCAGCATTAGGTAGGCATTGGCTCAGAAGGGAGGGAACGCTAGCTGCATGGTGGGGCTAGAAACGGTTGAGTGTAGTTTGTTAGAGTGCCTGTCAGCTGCTGAGAGCCGGGCAGTGTCCTCGGACCTGCACACCCATTTCTGATCTCCTACTCTTCAGCCAGGCAGCACTGAGCATTGGAACAGGGAAAGGAGGGTTGGGTGGGCTGAGCTTGTGCCTTTCTGCATTCATGCAGTCTCTATCTTCCATGGGACATCCTCCATCTTTCCTTCCGTAGCCTTGGCGGAGATGGAGCCATATTTCACAGCTCTGGTCCCCTCCTTCCGGCCTCCCTTCTTAAGGACAATCTCAGCCACTTGTAACTGGAAACTTGGATTTCAAGACCGGGGAAGTAAGGCTTTCAGACATATTAAACTACTTCCTGCAGAGAAATTTTTCCTCCCAAAGGAGAACAGGAAATCAGATACAATCAAAGGCACTCGGCACACTCCGGGGGCCAAATATTTAATAGTAACATTTCCCAGAGGAGTCTGGCTCAGGGGCCTAGAGAGAGAGAGCCAGATGTTAGGGGCTTAAGAATCCTGCTCTCTTGATCCCTGTGACATCACCCACCACCCAAACATCAGTATCAACCGACCCCCAAAAGAGAGGTGAGCTGGAACCGGTGGGCCAGTCTCAGGGCAGCTCAGAGGCAGGGGGGTGGTCTCTAACCTTCCTGAGAGAAAAGAGCTGGATAAACTAATTAGGTCGTTAGCCTAATGGACCTTGCAAATAGCTCCTGGTCACTTGCTGAGGACAAACAACTGCACAGCCCGGTGGGGAAGACAATTAAGTCCCCGTGTGTGATTCAGAAACAGTCTCTGAGCATGACTGACCACCCCTTTCCTCCTTCCGATTCAGAGCCATCTCTGGGTGCTGAGGATGAAGGAAGAAACACAGTCACTGTCCAAAAGGAACTCCGGGTCTGAAGAAGGAGGCCCAGTCCTACGCAGTCAGAGAAGAGCTGTGTGTGCCGCAATGCTCAAGACAGAAGACCCTGTGCAGTGAATTCCCCGATTCCTGGGCCACACAGATACCTGCCTTCCCCGTCGGCCATGAACCCACATACTTTGAGGTGAAGTGATCACCTCCCTGGATGTGTCTACCATCCCTACAAAGGGGCTTGGGTGTGCCCAATGGCTCCAATCCCCAGGACGCTGCAGGGATGAGGTGTGGAGGGTGGGTCTCAAATTTGGGGAGGGTAGAATTTCAAAATAGAGTTGCCTATGGTACCCTTTTCTTTCTCTCTTGTCCGAGGTGTAACAGGGTGTTTCCTTGAAAATAGGAGACCCAGCTGATGGTCCTTAAAACTGCCTGGGTGACCGTGAGATGCAGTCACCTCTTCTCTCTGAACACCAGATCCACTGCCCACATCCCAGTGAGAGGCATTCCTTGAAAAGGGGGTACATTTGGGGAACTGGATGCAAGGCTTAGCACTGCCAGCCAGTGCTGCTCCCAGGTTGGTCTCTTCAGCCCTTGAGGTAAAGCCAGGCTGAAGAAAAAACCAAGGACAATGGCCTCACCTGCTCTGGGTAACTGACTCACTGGTGGGATGGGATGTGTGCACAGATGCACAGATGCAGTGGCCTGTGTATAGCTTCCTGGTAGGACTGTCCTTGCTGACAGGACTGAGCACGATTCCTTTTCCAACACTATGGAGAGGTCCGTAGTCGGGGTTTTTTTGGGGGGTGGTGGTGGTGGTGGTGGTTTACTTCACCCTCTCACAGGTCTCTCCACTTCTGCAGACTGGCCACTTAAAGGGGCAGCAGGGACTCTCCAACCCAGCTGGTGCACAGAACGGGTGGGACTGGATGGGGCCGGCAAGATGCAGGTTTCTCAGACTAGGAAAGTACAGATGCACATGCTGACATGCTGCTGCTGTCAGGAACCCCAAAGACAGGCTGTCTTCCTTCGAATAGCTAACTGTGGCAAGGTCCTGAGATCCCAGTGGTGGTCCAGGCCCTGCCATGAGTGAATGGGAAATGGGTGAGATCTCCCCATCTGAGACATCTGTGTATTCATCTGAAGCACAAGGAATGGATGAGACGTGCTAAGGGTCTGGTGGATCATGGTTCCCCTCTAGAAAGTGTCAGCCTCTCCACCAGGAGAGCCAAGTACAGCACTAGCAGAGGGTCAAGACTCACTAAGATACACTTCCCGCCCCTTTGCAGCTTCTGATTGCTCCCCAGAGGCTGTCCCTCCTCGAGGGGTTTCCCTGTTTCAAACTGCCCCACAGAAAGGAAGGCGGAGGGTGAGATGGAAAGGAAAGAGAATGGACGTCTGCTGGGGGAAGAAGCAGATGAAGGCATGAAATCCAAGCCCAGGCTGCGCCTTGGGCTTCTCCCCACTCAGCTTGTGGCCTTGAGAAGTAACAATTCTCTAGACTTCAGAGGGTGAGGCGTGGGGCCTGGTGAGTCTATCAGCCAGCAGCTCTGGCAGACTGTGTTATCAGACCCCGCCTGTCGAAGAAGCTCCCCCCTGAATCTGTGGGAAACACAGCTTCTGCAGAGATACAAACAGGGTGCAGGGACGCAGATGAACAAAAAGACACTGTTCGGCTTTGGAAGGACAAGCGCAGTTCAGTTTCTATTTCCGCAGCCCTTCTCCCAGGGCTGGGGAATCGGTGTGTCCAGCTCTATCTGAGTAGGGATGAGAGTAGGAGGGGCTTGGGAGTTCGAGTGGGAGGGGCTTGGGAGTTTGAGTGGGAAGGGCTTGGGAGTTCACTTAGTCCAGCATTAGACACCCCACCACCATCCCAGGATCCTGGACCTGTGCTCCCTGGAAAGTTCTTAGTACCCAGGGTGCAGGGTGAAGGTGAGGAGGCCAACGTAGGGAAGCCAGGGGCCCCCGTTTCCCAACTCCATCAGAGTAACATTTGGCCTGCCTGCAACCATGGCCTGTTTCCACCATAGGACTGTAACTGCTCCTGCTGGAGATAGCTTTGAAGACTCTAAATCATCCCAAGGGTCAAGGCTAAAGCCAGAGAGGCAGCACCAGTGAGCCTAGAGTCATGAGAGTTGAGGCCCTCACGGCCCTTCCACGGCCAGGGAGTTAGGGACACTCTGCTGTGAGGAGGAAAGTACTCCCCGAAGCTCCCAGAATCTAGCTCTGTGCTCTGGAAAAGTTCTGACATATGGGGACTGTGGGGGTGGGACAGGGCAATCTCTCCACCTTGGAAAACATCCCAGAGAAAGAATCATGCACCCTCGGATCTCCAGAGTTAAACTCAGTCCCTCCTGCTGTATTGGAAGATGTGGCTCTTAAAGTCTGGAAGAAGAGTTACAATGTTCCCCAGCATCTGAATTTCCCCTACCTCTAACCTCATCTAGAGGTGAGATCGCAGAATGCCAGCAGCAGGAACCCCCACACCTAGACATTCCCCACTGTCTCTACGAGGTGTTTCCCTGATGCTTTCTTTGTAGGTACACTGTCCCATTGGCCAGGCTTCCAGAAACCAGCCTTTCCTAGCCGGTAGCCATCAGCAGGAGCTGCTGCCCGAGCTCTGCTCCCTGCCTGTGCTCCAGGTGAAGGAAGTCCGGGAACACAGCCGCCGTAGAAGGCGGAGACACCCAGGCAAAGGCCTCCGTCCTGAGCAGCACTCAGAAGGAAGTGGGCCAGCAGATGCTTGGATCTAGTAGAAGCTGACTCCCTACTCCTCCCGACAGGGCAACCAGAAATACCAAGTGCCCAATGACAGAGACAAAGCCAGTTCAGTGCCCACTCCCTAGACCATGGAACCTGCACACAGTAGGCACCCAGAAAAGGAAATGGAATGGTCTTTTAAAAATGCTCAGTTAAAAGAAGTGCCATTGTTAACCTGGTCAAAAGTCCACGGCTCAGGAGGTCCATGGGCTAAATGTCGCTTTGTTAAATGGATGTGTTGTCAAACTACCTTCTAAATATTTGTATCTATATCCCTAGGTTCGTGTAACTGTCAGCCTTGATCAGAAGAGGGCACAGAAAGAATGGGAGAGCCCGCGGGCGGGCGAGGAGGGCGCTGTGAAACACTGTCCGCGGCTCATGCCCCGCGGCCGCTGCACTCCTGAGGTCCTGGCAGCTATGGCTGCCCGCACAAGCTCAAGCCAGCGAGGTGGGTCAGCATCCCAGCAAGCAGTACTAACTGGTCTCCGTGGGTTACCAAGTCAGAAGTGGGCGGAGACACGAAGGTGAGGAGGGGGGCATGCTGGGTATGTGTTGAGACGTGTCCATGGGGGGATGGGAGGGAAAATTGGGGTGGCTATGATCATGTGTAAAACTGTCCAAAAGTAAATAAAAGGTGTTCTAAAAAAAAAAAAAAAAAAAAAAAAAAAAAAAAAAGGAAAGAGGCAGAAAGAGGAGAAAAAGACGCATACAATGACTTAAAAAGCAGCTACAAATACGGCATATATTCAACTAACAAAATCAATAATCTCTCTACATGTGACTAAAGTGGAGGGGGCAGTAAGAAGAAGCCAGCCTGAGACTTCTCCTCCTTCCTCAAGATGAACTCCTTCTTGGCAGGCAGAGGAGCCCTGTGCCCAGCTCCCATACAGAGGGTCCCTCTTTAGGTTTCTCCAGATTTCCATCTGGAGGTTGTACCTCCCTCACTCCACTAAATCAGCTGGTTCCGTGAAGAGTCTGTCCACAGGTCCTCCTTCGGCAAGACCAGACCCTCTCTTCACCGCCAGGCCTGAGCAGAAATGGTGAACACCCTTCACGGTGCCCTACGGTTTGCATCCCAGGGACAGAGCCGCATGTAGCTGCTGGCGGGGAACCAGAGAAGAGCCTGGCCTGGCAGCTTCTCTGGGGGTTGATCAATAAATCCACTTTCAGCTGTTTCTTCCACTTCTGCGCAGCCTCGTGAATCACAGGAGCCTGTGTGACCCCGGGTGAGGGAATCTTGGGTATGAGGTGTGGGGGGGGGGGGGGAGGGGCTTATTAGATCAAAGCCTTTCTTTTTCCATCCACCATTCACGAAAATTTCGAAGGGCTTCGCTCAGAGCTGGAAAAAGAAAATGCTGAGAGCCAGCAGTAAGAGGCCTTGGGGAACTCACCAGGCGAGCGTCAGGCGGGAGCGTGGGCTTCCCTTCCCAGCCCGTGTCCATTCAAAAGCCCCAGCTCCCAAGTCCCACAGAAGATTGGCGACGTCTCCATACTCTCCCAGCCTCACCTGCCAGACTTCTGTAGCTGGCAGTCACTGTCTCTAACAGGCCAAGGCAACAGGATTCTGCAATGGGCTTTTAACAGGGACAGAGGGCCTGGGGTGTAGTCACATCTGCATCTCAGTGGATGACGTCACTTCTTAGAACCTTAGTCTCCTGCCTCCCAGCGGCGGTAGTTGCCATTGGCACTGAAGTATATACAACAGCCTCTCCTCTCTTTCCCAAGCTGCACCAGGAGGCAGGGACCCATTTCTGTAGAAGAGCCCAGATGCCCTACCCAAGGACATCTGCCTAGTGGCTGGAACTGGAACTGCAGCTCAAGTCAGGCACCTCTGAGGCCTAAACATGGTTTTTGTTGTTGTTTGTCTTAACTTTGTTTCGGGATGATTCCAAATTGTATTTATTTTTATCAACAAATAATAATTGTGTATGTTTATGGGGGTATACAGCAATGCTTCAGTACATGCACTCCTTCTGTAGTGAGCAAATCCCTGCTTTCAAAATTGCCTGTTTCACAAGCTCACATCCCCCAGAGGCTGTGAGGACTGTGAGGGCAGGACTATGCTCCTCCATTCCCCAGTGTCCAGATCGTCTGAGCTTTCCAAGCTGGACGGTGGATATGAATCACCTGGGGCCCTTTCAAAATCAGATTATGAGTCAGCAAGCTTGGGGTGCAGCTGGATCCTGCATTTCCAACAAGCTCCCAGGAAATGCCAAGACCGCTGGTCCCTGACCTGGCTTGGCTTAGCAAGGCCCAAGGGCACTCGGCCCAATATCTGACGCAGAAGTAGCTCTCCCCACCCTGGTCTGGGAAGGAGGTGAGGAAGAACGCCCAGAAAAGGAAAGGTACTCTTTTTTTGGATCATGCAGGAACTAGGCACTCAGCAGCGCTCTGCAGGATGTGGGGAGCCAGGTGTGGTGCACACCCACACTCCCAGCGTTGGGATCTGGAGGAGTTCAAGGTCACCCTCTGCTACACAACATGTTTGAGGCCGATGGAAAACCATGGCTGCACATAGGTGAGGAAGAACTGGGAAGCAGAGCAGCAGAAGACAGGAGGCGAGAGCTGCCTCGGTACCACAGTACACGGATGCCCAAGTCAGCTTGCAGGACGGGCAGGACAGCTCTATTACTGCCCCCCCTTTTTTCACTAGAGACTAAATTTGGGGCTTCACAAGCTAGGCAAAGATCCTATCACTGAGTTATACCTTCAACTTATTTTTTTTTAATTTTTTTTAATTTTGGAGACAGGATCACACTAAGTTGCCCAAGATGGCCTTGAACTTAACTCTACAGCCCAGGCAGGCTTTGAGTTTGCAATCAGCCTGCCTCAGCCTCCTACGTATCCAGGGTTACTAGAGTGCTACCATCTTACAGGCAAGATAACTGAGGCTCCGAAAGATGTGAAAGGTCCAAGGCTAGGACTTAGCTGCTTCTTACCTGAGCTTAGGCTGAGCCCTGCTTCGCCTCAGGGACTGATGGAAAGAGAGTGTCCCTGGGGCGAAGGTCCTCACAGCATCCAGGCCCAGGACCCAGCCAGACCCTGCTGGTCTGCGTCTCCAGCTCACTTTCACCCTTCTCCGCCCCCAGGGCCTCATGGGATTGCTTCTGCTGCACAGTGCTAGCAACACCTCCTGATTTAGCCTCCCTGCACTTGTGACTGAAGGAGCCATGCAAATGAGTCCATTCAGGCTCTGGAGCTGGAGAGAAAGCACCCAGGGTCTAGAGCTGTGGTTCTCAACCTTCCTAATGCTGCGATCCTTTAATACAGTTCCTCATGTTGTGGGGAGCCCCCCCCAATCCTAAAATTATTTTCATAACTGTAATTTTGCTGCTGTTATGAATCATAATGTAAATATCTGTGTTTTCCAATGGTCTTAGGTGACCCCTGTGAAAGGGTCCTTCGACCCCCAAAGGGATTGAGACCCACAGGTTGAGAACTGCTGGTCTAAAGGAAACCAGGCAGCTGGGCAGGCCACACCTGTGCACACCCATGCCATCAGCAGCCTCCATCACAGAAACGCCAGCCCTTCCAGCCAGGCTGATTTCTCTTGCCATGTGCCGGATCCTGTCTTCTATCACCTTCTCAGCCTGAAAGCCCTCAAGGATGGGGCTGTAGTCCCCCAGAGTCTGCAAAACCCTGAGGAGAGTGGCCTGTCGCAAATGTGATCAAATCCCAGTTTTGCTCCTTGCAAGACAGAGAACAATTTTCAAGTTGCCTTATACCCCTGGTTCTCCATTGCTCTCCTTATAAAGAAATGACAATATTGGCTTTGAAAGACTAAGTGGAATCAAACATGCTAGCAAACAAATCACAGAGCTGAACCTGACACTGAGGAGATAGTCAACCCACAGGTGCCCCCCCCCCCACTAGACTCGAAGCCCTTTCTTCTTATGCCAGGCAGACCCCGGGCTCCTCAGTGGCTCAAAGAAGCAATCTGCTTGAAAGAAACAATTGCTTAAGGGAGGTAGGTGACTGCTGACGTCTCAGGGGCAAGTGCCACTAGCACTGCCCTCAGAACCGTGGCCGAACACATCCTCATCTGTGCACAGGGTTTGCCGTGCCTCCCAACCCCGCCACAGCCACTTCCCCAAGACTGGCTTGTTAATTTCAGCTGTTGGCACGCTTGTGAAGGAACTCCTCCAGCCACACTGTCCACACCAACCACAAGCCACACACATGCATGCATGCACGTGCACACACACACACACACACACACACACACACACACACACACACTTGCAGGCCCCATCCACCCAGCCTCCTCTCTGCCACCAAACAGCAAGAAGTAGGGTGGTTTTGGATCACACAGTTGTTTTCACGTACATTCCTCCCCACAGTTCCATAAAGTATATATAGTTTCCAGTTGGTAGATATGGAAACTGAGGCTGTGAGGAATGGTCAAGTTGTGGCAGACCAGGAGACCAGCTTAGCCAGCTGGTCCAAAGCCTGTGCTGCCTATCACTCAAATGTACTCTGAGTATCACCTCCTCTATCAGACCCTGTACCCCTGTACTGGTCCTTGCAGCAGCAGCCCTGAAGAGTCAGGCAAAATTCAGGCTTAGTAAGTCCTGTTTGCTGCAAAGGATGCAGGTCCAAAGGAGTGAGGTCCATGTGGGCACATGGCAGCCTAGGTCCAGAGTTCATGCCTCCTGGTATCCCGACCTGCAGCTCTCTCTATTCCAGGCATATTGGGGGAACCACCTACTCCTAGGCTCTCCCCAGCTAACAGGGGGATTCCCATTCTTAATTGTCACTGGTGTTTCCCTTGAACATTATTTTCTTCGAATCATGACTGTGGATTGGGGTCAGACCCCAGGAACACTGTAACAGAGTCTGCTCCCTGTGTATGTGGACTCACACTTATACCCTGTACAGAGGCCTAAGGCTGTGAGGTCCTTCAGGGACTAAGGCTCAGTGCCAGCTTGCTCACACAACCTCGGGGGACCTTCCACCCAAGTGAGCCTCTGTCTCCTGCGTTTTGGTCTTAGTCAATGGAGTCAATGGGAGTGTCCAGCCTGCCTGCTGGTTGAGATGGAGCTGGAGCCTGGAGTTGTCCACAACTCCAGCAGGTAGCAGACAGCAAGGCACAATGCACCATAGAGGGAGGTGCTCCCAGCAGCAGCTGTCTGATAAGCACTTCTGGACCACCCCTCCCAAGCTCAGCTTCTTTGGTCATTTAGGTCTTACAGGTCTCTGCTCCACTCACATGTCCCCAGCCAGTCATCTGCTTCTTCTAGTCCCTCGCTACCAGACCCTCAAGCTATGCAGACCAGGAATCAGCCAGAGATCAACCAGGGGAATTGAAATACCACCCCCCCCCACACACACACCAGAGCCAGCTCACCACTGAACAATAAAGCCATTCTTCCCTCCAGTTCCTAGGCCCTTTGCCATAGGGGTTGGAATGATGCCCATTCTGTAAACGTGGGCACTGATACCCAAAGAAGGGGTGATTTACCCAAGATCACCCACGAGTGAGTGCTGAAGTCAAGGCTCAGTTCAAGGCTTTTCACTTTCCATTCAGTCATTCATCCAGTAGCAGCTGTGGGCCTTAGCTTTGTTGAATTGGGAAGCCTCCGCTTCCACGTGGGAAAATGGGGCTGTGTGATACTACCTGGATAGAATACTCTCTGGACAAGCTCTTAAACAAGACCATCCACGTCAGGTATTTGACACAAGACCTGGCAATCCTCAGTCTCAGGAATCACCCCGGTGACATGCATTCAGGGAGTCACTGGACACAAAACATGGGCAGGCGCTAAGCGGTGTGCTGTGCATATAGATGAATGGTCTTGCCACCCCCTCACACCACCAACGGCTCTCAGGCCAGTGCATCTCAGAGGGGCTGTGTAAAGGGGGAGCATGGGAAGCTTGAGAACACAGAGACAGAAGAAAGGGAGCTTCATGGAGAGGTGCCATCGGAGCAACGCCCAGCGTTCAAGAATAGGCGGGAAGGAACCAGAGAGAGAAGAGTGGATATAGATGCTGGCCACCAAGTCTGATGACCTGAGTTCAATCCTGGAACCCGCATGATGGGAGGAGAGAACCAAATTCCACAGATTCTCCTCTGACCTCCACAGGCATGCCATGGCATGACCCATTTTGCCCCCGCCCCATGTAAAAAATAAATAAATAAATAAAAATAAAAAAGTAGGGTAGGTGTGAGATGTTCATTTATGCATAAGTTGTAGGTGATCTTGAGGTCAAACCCCCTTCTTTTATTCCCTCAACTCCACAGTCTAGATAAGAAGTGGTTGGCTGTTGTGAATTGTTTCACAATAAACATGGATATGCAAATATCTCTGTGACACTTGACTGGAGTCTTTTGGGTAAATGACCCAGGAGTGGTATAGCTGGGTTGTATTGTAGTTCTATTTTTAGTTTTTAAAGGAACTTCCATGCTGATTTCCATAGTGGCTGGACTGGTTTATATTCCCAGGAACAGAGGGCAAGAGTTCCCATTGGTTGCGATCTGTTTTCTTCTGTTCGGTGTCATGCAGACTGCAGGAGCACGGGATTTCACTGTAGTTCTAACGCGCGTTGCTTGGATGGCCAGCAATTTCCAACAGTTTCTTTCCCACTGTTCACAGTTGCTAAGTCAGGAAACCAATTCAGGGTTAACAGAAGGACAGATAAAGAAGGTGTGACGCGCACATGATTGTTTTTTTCAGCCATAAGTAAGAACATTAAGTTGCGCCATTCTCAGGAAAACGGGCACCACCGGAAATAATCACATCGAGTGAATCGAGTCAGTCCCAGAAAAACAAACCAAGTGTCTTCTCTCATTAGTGGATCTCGGATTTTATAGGCATAAAACCATGTATGTACAGATGGCATGAAAGGAGTAACAAAATGTATAGGGGGATAAAGGCTACAGAAGGAAGAACTGGGACGGGAGTGGGGAAGCGAGGATGCTCGGAGCACGTTACACACTTGCATGAAAATGGCCTTATATAACTCAGTTTAATGAATAATTTCTTAAAGGTTTTATAAGGTAAGAATAGTAAACAACACAAAATGTGGGGATGGAGGGAGGGTTCGGCGGTTTCATTCTGAGCATCCACGTGGTGGCTCACAGACCTCTGTAACTCTAGTTCCAGAAGATCCAGTGCCCTCTCCTGGCCTTGGTGGGCACCAGACACACACATGGCACACATACATACATGCAGCACACACACACACACACACACACACACACACACACACACACATAAAATAAAACAAATCTTTAAAAAGTAAAATAAAAACGACTGGCTGAGGGCACAGGTAAGAGAGCCTGGGCGTGGCCTGGCCTGGGCTGGTTGGTCCAGGCTGCTCAGGCTCCTGGCAGTGTGCCAGCTGGCACTCGTCAGCATCATCACTAGACCACTGGTCTGTGCCCTTGAGGACTAATGATGTCAGAAAACACTTGATGACTTGATAAGTAAATGATGTCCCCATGATAGAGAGCCGTATAAAGAAAGGGAGGCCCAAATGGAATGCCTTGGTTGGACTCTCCTTGGACCCTGGAGAATAAGGAACTGAGGTGCAAAGTGGGCCCAGAAGTGAGCAAGTGCGCTTGAGAGAACAATCTGGACGCTTAGAATGTCACTCTGATTTACGCAGCCAATGAAGGTAACGGAAGAAGTCTATGTCTTCACATCCCTCGATCCTAGACAGTCATCAGTTCTTGGGGCCCACACAGCTGCTCTGTAAGCCATCTGCATGATGTCACCGGGGAGCTCTCTATCACAGCCCATCATGTGGGGGTGGCTGTTTGTGTGTCCTCTACTGAGGACAGAGCCCTGCTGGCAGGTGCCTGCTCAACATGGTGAGTCCCCAAACACAGTGCATGGTTTCTGGCCCAGACACAATTCACAGAGCTGCCAACCCCCAGGGGAGCCCTTGCTTCAGCTCCCTCAGAGGCTAGCTCCGCACAGGAGGACGAAGCCCTCTGGGGGGATGGTGCAGGAAGAGCTGTTCACATTCCAGAAGCAGAAGATGCCACCACACTGGACTTCATACGTAGGCGGAGTTGAGCTGAGAGCCCAGGGGCCAGGGTCCTCACCCTCCCATTTGCAGGGGAAGCCTGGGGACCTCCTCACTTCTCTGCACCCTGTCTCTGCATTCTTGGGAGCATTTTTCTTAGGTAACCTCTGTCCTGTGCAGGTGAGCATGGACTGTCTGTCTGTCTGTCTGTCTGTCCAACTTCCTCCTGCCTTGGATGCTCACTCCCCAATAAACTTTCTTCCCGGCCTCCTGCCGATGAGCCTTCTCTCACTCCCACGCTGTGCAGACAAGAATTAAATCACCTATTAAGCGTCAGTCCGGTATATTCCAGGCACTGGCCATCATGAACAGGGCAGTAGGAAGACTCACACCCTGCCCTCTAGAGCAGGCAGCTCTTCCTGACATCACCTGAGCCCAGAGTGTGTCACACCAGTAACAGCAAGCGTTCAATGGAAACTAAACTCTAGCCTGGTGTGGTGGTGTACACGTAGAATCCCAGTCCATGGGAGGCTGAGGCAGGAGGATTAAGAGTTAAGAAAGTTTAAATGAGACTAGATGAGACCCTGTCTCAAAATATTGAAGAAAAAAGGAGGAAAGAAAGAAGAAAAATAAACTCTGGCATGCTAACAAGAGTAACAGTCCCCATAACAGTCCCCATTGCAGAGTGCCTACTACGCATGAGCCCTTCACAGGCATCATCCCTACACCCCACAGCCCTAGAAAGGAAGCCCAGGGAGCCTGCCTTACAGAAGGAGAAATGGCAGGCAGAAACGTTAACCACTTCAGTCATCTGAGTGTCTGAAGCTGGTTTCTCACACAGGTCTATCTGCCCACAGAGACTGCTCTCTATCCTTCGTGACACTAACGCATCTCTGTAAAACAGGGGGAGGAAGATGCCTCTGAAAGGGTCATTGGAAACAAGTCTGTAATCTCAACTGTGGAGAAGTGGGGAAGGGAGGATCAGGCCTTCAAGGTCATTGTCAGTTACATAGTGAGTTTCAGATCAGCCTGGGATATGTGAGACCCAGATTCTGAAAAAAGGCAGCAGGGGGCGGGGGGGAGGAGGGGGAGAGAGCTGTCTTGGACTATCCCTGTCCGGTATCCAGGGTCCCAGGAGAATGCTGGTGATCCGTGGCCCCTGCCTGCCTAGGGGAGGGGCGTGCATCGGAGCCCTTGGCTCTGTGGAGACAGATAGGGGCTGAGGAGCAGTCCCTGCCCTGTTGTGCCCTGCTCCCCGAGGGTGGAAAGCTGAGGATGGGGAAACCAGCTGTCTCCAAGAGCAGGCAGTACCCACACCAAACCTGCCAGCCAGGCTGCAAAGCCCACTCAGCTCCAGGAGGCAAAAGAGATTGTTCCCGTGTGGAAGGGCTGCTCCAGCAGGCCACAGTGGCTGGGACACAGTGACTGGGGACTCCGTCACGCTACCTTCTCTGCCACCGATGAAGGGCTTTCTGCTTACTGACTGACCAGCTTCTGCTGCATTAGCTGCCACCTGGCCACTCAGTGCCCCGTGGCAGCTGTGAGAGGGCAGTGGTCACCAGGGGACAACCATTGTGCAAACAGTTAACATAACCCTAAACACAGGGTACATGCCAGCAACCCAGGAGAGAAATCAATTTCTGGAGACATACTGTCCAGGACATGATCCTCAGGATGGGGACACATTTGGGGCAAGAAGTAGTACCCCAGGAGCCACTGTGCCCATTCTGAGTGGAGCCTGTCAAAGGGAAGAGTCCCCTACTCTGCAATCTCCTAGATGCTTTGGGAAGGCCAAAGCCATATGTCCTTATTGTTCTGCCTCTGGTCTCAGCCTGAGGAAGCCAATGGCCTCCTGAGAAATGAGGTGGGACAAGGGCAGATGAAGCCACTGGAGGTGCCCAGGAAGCTAGTTGGAGATGGAAGGACCCAGTCCCTAAAGCTAGTTGGAGATGGAAGGACCTGGTCCCTAAAGCAAGAGGGGGGACGAAAATGGGAAGAACACTCGAGAATCAACCTCCCTCCCCCCCCAGTTTCCTCCTCATCCCTAGCAACAGCCCTGTCACACTCTAGGACTTGACACCAGTAGCCACAAACCACAGGCTGGCATTTGATCCTTGTGAACGTCTTCCCGATGGTTCTAACCCTACCATGCCTGTGGCCTTCCAGTTCTGGCCTCCTCCACGGCCTCCTCCACTCTGCCTGAGCCCTGTCATGATCAGTCTCCACTCTGCTCATCCTCCACACACACCAGGCTGGCCTCATGTGAAAGCATAATGGCCCTAATGGAGGTTTTTTACATGCTCAACTATGTGCATACATTTTAAAAAAACCATTTCACTGATGATATATGACTCTTTTCTTATCATTAGAGTGGATTTGCTAATATTCTGTTAAGGACTTTTTGCCCTTTAAAAATGTAATTTGGATTACGCCATCCCCTGCTTAAATCACTCATTGGCTTCATAAAGCACTTAAAATAAAATCCAACCTCTTGACCATGAACCAACCTCTGACCATGCTAAGATCCCCATCTTATCATGAATCTGGTACTTTTGAGCTGTGGAAGGATGGATGCGCTGCCTCCTCCTTGCCTGTGCCTGTGTAGATGAACTTGGCCCGTGTTACACTCATAACCACAAAGCCGGGGAAACTTCAAACTCATCCCCATGAGCTTCAGGAAGTCCTTCAGGCTGCCCCCAGAGAATAGACTTCTAGTCACCGCCCATTTCCTAGAGAATTATTTCACATCTGCTACACTCTCTAACACCTCCTCTGCATCCCTGCTCTTGACCGACTGCCTTGCTTCCTACTTCATGAGAAGATGGCAGCAGCCAGCTGCCAGCATCTGTCCCTGTCTCCACGAGTCACTCAAGGGCCTCCAGCAGCCTGCCCACACAGCTGGTCTCTTCAGTCTTGCTGCACAGACATGGCCCCACCCTTAGCAGATCACTCACCACTGGACCATTGTAGCCAGCACACAGACACGCTGACCTCCCCCTATCTCCAGAAACGACACAAAGCAAAGTCCTCTCTTCCCGACTCTGACTGTTGCTGCTCCCATGACTTTGCTTTCTTTGCAACAAAATTCCTCAGATAGTAATCTCATATAGAGTAATCCTCAGATAGAAACCAGCAGCCTTCAACTCCACTCCTTTTCTCCGTGGAGCCTCCTGCAATCAGGCTCTCTATCCACTCTCTTCACTGGCATTGCCCTTGTCCCGCCCACCCATGCTGAACTAGCCACGGCCAGTGGTGATTCTCAGGCCTCCGCTCACATCGTTCAGCAGCATTGGGAAGAACTAATCCGCTTCTCTTTGGTATACTTCCTACACCTGGCTTCCAGGACCCCCAATTTTTGGCTCTTCTTTGGTCTCCTTATTGATGTGTCCTCTCTCCCCCAACTTCTCAGTGCCCGGACATGCCACATCCGGTGTGCTTACGGCTGAACTCCTATTTCTTCTAAAACCTGACTCACCTGAGGCTTTGTCCATCTTGGATGATACAACTCCATCCTCCCAGTTGCTTAGGATGAAAAATGCTTGTTGACTCCTCCTCACATCAGATCTATAACTAAATTCACAGACAGGAGGCTTCACTTATGTAGAGTGTTAATGGTTAAATGTGCTGTAGAAACAAGCCAGGGTGAGTGAGTTTGAGGTGGCTAGGCTGGGGCTAGGGAGAGAGTACAAGGCAAACAAGATGGCTTCCTTGAAAAGGTGTCTTTGAGCAAAGCTCTAGAGGTGAGCGGACATACCACAGAGACTTCAGGAAGACACACCACGCAAGGGAAACAGCTAGAACAAAGACCCTAGGGTGGGAATGGACTTGAAGGGTTTAGACACCGCAGGGAGGCCTTTGTATTGAGACGTGGTGATAAAGAGGAAGTGGGGAAGATAAGGAGTTATCAAATCCATATGCAAATCCACTGGCTCTTTCTTATCCTATGCAGAACCTCAGCAGATTGTAGTACATTGATGAAGTGGAGTTCTAACAGGAGCAAGGGTGGGGTGGGGGAACCTACGAGTTCACCCAGAAACAGACAAGAAGCTCAGCCATCATTCTGGGCCTCAGAAGCCAGACACGAAAGGGTAGGCATGACTTGCTTCTATTGTAGAAACTTAGGAGCAGGCAAAACAAGTCCACGGGACAAAAGTCAGAGGGTGGTTATTCTGGAGAGGGTACTGACTGGGAGAGGCGCAGGGGCCCTTCGAGGGTGCTAAGAATGTTGTCAATGTAAGAAAGTCACCACACACCTGAGATACATACTTGCACCCTATGCACTTACGGTATGAAATTCCTGCTTCCACAAATCTAAGAAGACACACACATTCAGAGTCAACCACTCCTCATCATTCCCTCTACCACTGTTCAGCTGTCTCTCACACCTGAGGCACGTGACAACTCCTGACCAGTCAGTCTCCCGTTCCCCCCTGGCCCTAAAGCACATGTTCAGCATGAGAGCCTCGGGGACCAGATGATGTCCCTTTTCTGCCTGGAGTTGTGAAATGGCTCCAATCTCCTTCAAAGTAAAAGTCTTCCAGAGGTGTGCAAGCCACGTGTGTGTCAGTCTGCACTCCTTATCTTCCCCACCCTCCCCTTCCTCACCTCATCTCAATACATACGTCTAAACTCATTCAAGCACATTCCTACCCCAGGACCTTTGTTCTGGTTGTTTCCCTTACATCGTGTGTCTTTCGGATGTCCGTGTGTCATGTCCCCTCACCAGAGCTTTGCTCAAAGATACCTTCTCAAGGAGGTCATTAGGTCTACCTTGCAACTCTTTCCCCCAGCCCCAGCCTAGCCACCCAATCTCGCTCATCCTGAGTTGATTCACATTTTACCTTTTAACACTCAACATAAGTTAAGCCTCCTGTTTGTGATTTGACATCTGTCCTCCAGGCCATCAGTAAGCAGGCTCTGCAAGGACCTGTATCACAAGTATCCATAGCATCAGCTGGTACACATGTGGCACTCGATGAGCGTTTGTTGAATGAATGACTATGCGGATGAATGAGTCACTAGATCAGTGGTTCTCAACCTGCGGGGTCACAACCCCTTTGGGGGTGGAATGGCCTTTTCACAGGGGTCACCTAAGACCACCAGAAAACACAGATGTTTACATTATGATTCATAACAGTAGCAAGATTACAGTTATAAATTAGCAACGACAGTTATTTTATGGTTGGGGGGTCACTACAACATAAGGATTGTATTAAGGGTCACAGCATTAGGAAGGCTGAGAACCACTGGACTAGATCTGTCTACATTCGGGTCCTGGATAAGGACAAATGAGAACGACCAGTCACCCTTCTTTCTCAAAAGTCAGACAAGTTCTGAGAGCAAGCAGCAGGAAGAAGTCCCAAAGGGTAACTTCCCACGTGACCTGTGCTGAAGAAGTGACTGTGGATTAGGGACCGGCTGCCAGCTCAAGTATTGATACTTGTCGGGCATCAGTCACCTGCCATCCTGACTCCCGACAGAGGAGGTCAGGAATCTCTCCGTGGCAAGCTTGGACTGTAGAAAGCTATCATCTCAACGGTGGCTGGGAGTTCCCAGGCAGAGTGGACCAGGCTGCACATCCCTCCGCACCTGCAGCCCAGCGAACTGCCTAGCATTGCCCCCAGCCCCACATCTCTGTGATCCCGTCCGTAAAGACTGCCAGGCAAGAGAAGTTACCACAGTCTACTCTTTGGGGTCAAGGGTGTTCTTCCCTAGCTGTCCCATCTCCTTGTCCACCTTCAAGCCAGTGTTTGCAAAGAGGGATGGATGACAAGGCCCACCCCCCCGCCGTCTCTTCCTCTCCCATGCCCACTCCCTTTGCTCTGTGACAACTGGTAACCTCTTTGGGCTTCCCAAATCGAAGGAGGGATTCCCAGCCCGAGAAGCTGTGTGCGTCTCAGCCTCCTCCCTCTGAGCTCTGCCCCTTGAGTCTATGCCCTCCTGCCCAACAGGGCTAATCAAGAAATACCACACGCCAAGCCCTTCATTCTGGAGACTTCTCTCCTCAATAAAAGGCAAAGAAACAAAATGGCCATGCCTCAGGAAATAGAGAACAGCTACTAAGGACTAGCTCCCGAGCCTGTACAGTCCTGCTGCGCTAGCCCAGAAGGACACATGGGCTGAGGAATACCAGAAGCTTCCTGGGAAGTGGCAGTGTGGGTGAAATGGGAAAGGGGTGGAGGAGGAAGGACGACAGGGGTTGGGAGACACTTAGCCTCATATGAAAATACTTCTGGACAGAGGCAAGTTAGTACGAGGAGGTTCCGTCCAGGGTCCTAGGCCTTGGCTCTGGCCCTTGAAACAATGTGAATCAGTGAAGTGTTTGGCTTTTGTTTGTTTGATATTTTCATTTATTTATATTTATTATTCATTCTTTATCTCCCCCACTGTGTGTGTGTGTGTGTGTGTGTGTGTGTGTGTGTGTGTGTGTGTATTGGGGTACTCAGGGTACTAGTGCGGAGGTCAGAGTACAACCAGCTTTTAGGAGTGCATTCTTTCCTTCCACTATGTATACCTCAGGGGTTGAATTGAGGCCATCAGGCTTGGCAGCAAGGGCCCTTACCAGCTGAATCATCTCCCCAGCCTCTGAAGTGTTTTTTTTTTTTTAATAATAGTAATAATAATAATAATGTAGTACTCTAATTAGCAACCTACTTAAAAATAGATCAATAAAATGTGCTACCCAAATGTTAATTTATCCCAAAGAAGTTACAGACATGGAAGACACCTGAGTATGTAAACAGAGTGTCCGGGAACTCTGGTGCTTACCCAGACCCCAGAGAGAAGTTTTAAATAGAAAACTCCCTGAGCCTGAAGTAATATGGAAGGAGGCACACATCCAGTCTGAAAAGCTAACAGACAAAATGAACCTGGCGGGCAAGAGCGGGAGGTGGATTCCCTGAAACCTAAAAGATGAATAATAATACAATCTTATACTGTCATAAAAGCCCTCACAAAATAATTTTAGTTGACATGTGGAAATGTTTGTAATGTAATGTTAAGTGAGAAAAATAGGATTTAAAACCATATATAGATAGATACTTGCCATATGCAAAAATAATGTAGCTAAATATATACACGTGTGTGGAAAAATTTTCTGGAACACCAAATGTTAACAGTCGTCCTCTGTAGGTGGAAGAAGTACTGGTGAATTTGGAGTCTTTATTCTTCTCTACATTCCTCGCAATCAGCATGGTTCTTTGAGGCTCTCAAATAAACACAAAACGTCAGGCTGCGGCCCCTAAGGCTCCACTCAGGGCCCCTGCGGTGGACGGGCTTCTCCACAAACCACCAGTTATTCCTTGGCTTCCTCACAGCTGATACTTGAACAAGTTGTGCCCCCCTCCCCACCCTGCCGACACACAAGGCTTTTTGGAAGCCATCCCAATGTAGGAAGATGGAGTGCTTTCACCCCTGAAACACAGCCGGACACCTCTGCAAGGAAAGCCATGTGTCTTGGTTCAGCTGCACCCAGAATAAGCACCTGCAGGCTGCTGCAACACAAACACCAAGCCACCTCCATCACACCCCGCAGCCTACCACTCTTCCACGGACCCAATCCACTGAAGCTACATTTTCTTTCCCAGGCTGAGAAGAGGCTGATTGGGGAGGAGCACCGAGTTCCCAGCCCAGAGACCCTGAACAAGCCCCCGCTCCCCTGGCCCTTGGTTTCCTCTCCGTGGCTTCCTCTGGCTGCTTTTTTGCCTCGTGCACTCTAGCCTATGACTAATGCATCCTTCGACCACGCATCTGGAGACACCCTGCTCCTTCTGGAAGCAGATGGAGACTCAGAGCAACTGCTCTGGGACACAGAGGTCACAGATGGCTGCTGGGGTGTTGGTAGTGCGTGAGCCATTTTAGTTGTCAAATAAATACATAAACAAAGCCCAGGCCAGATCGGGGACTGCCAAGCCAGCGGCCGAAAGCAAACACATCTTAATCTAACAGGTTCCTCTTCCTCCAAAAGCTCAACCCGGCATATCTAGCCTCCCAGACTAGCAAGCCCCCAGCTATGGGCAGCCGCAGGACTTCCAAGGGACTCAACTGCCCACTAGAGTGGAGGGGAGGGGGCGAGTGCTGAGTGTGAGCCAAGCAGAGTGCACAAACACTAGCAAAAGTGAGAGGGGGCAAAGGACCTGGTGATAGCTTTAGGGAAACTGGGGCCTAGATCCTACAAGACCGCTGCTGAAGTCCACTCATGCGCGCTGGGCTTATAGGTTCAAAGCGGCTGATAGCAGGCCTGGAATCTGCCCCTGGCTAGTGGTTTGTGTAGGAGAATTATTGAAACTTTCAAGCTCCTGACCCCAGTTTATCTGAAGAACTGTAGAATGAAGTTGGCAGTAGCCTCCACTACTGAGAGGCTACACACAGTCAATGGGATAAAACATACACAAAACAAAACATAGCTACCACATGATCAATCACTAGGAGTGGAAAAATCCAACACAAAACCTGCCCGGGATCCCGAGACAGCATTGGCAGGAACCAGGAGGAAGAAGAATCACACAGAGAGTTAGAGCCAAAAGGAACCTCGGTGACCTTGGATCCAAACATGTGTACGGCAGAGAAAAGTTTGGGAAGGTTGAACCACTTCTAAGGCTGCACAGTTATCTGGTAACACAGCAACACCTAACCCCCGCCACCGTTCACTTCACTGCAACCCATCTAACTGAGGACAACTTTCTCATAGAAGCAGGGAGCACCCTGGAGTAGACCCCAAATGATTACAGAGTACCAAGGCAGCCCTAGGTGAGGATGGATATTGAAGAGTTCTGGGAACTAGAAGTAAGGACTAGCTTCTCAATACAAGCATGGGTGGGTGGCATGCAGCATGTAAAAGACCACACATTATTGACAATCAACTATTCTAACTTCAAAAAATGCAAAGAGGTCACATTAGATAAGGTAAAATCTCTTTTCTCTCTCAAGTTTCTGCTACATGGAAAGAAATAAAACCCATGGTTTACTGACCAACCTAATCCTTGCTCTATGACTCCTATATCCAGATGTCTAGACACACCTCCCCAACACTCAGTGACATTATTCTCAAGGCCCAGGGCCACATCAACCTTTGCCTAGCATATCAGGGCAGGGAGCCAGGTGCCTGCATGTTCAAAAGCCTGGCATTCCACTGACTCCAGCTGCCCAGAAGGATACAGAGCATTCTGTACCTCCTGCAGGGTACCTGGGCAATGACGGGCCTGGACCTAGAGTCATCGACATCTTGGCCAGGAGCCTTGTTTAGAAGCTGGCCCTTAACTTGAGAGGAGGCTCTTCTTCGCAGGGCAGAGCACTCCCAGGATCCCTGCTGAGCAAGTGGGGAGAAGCAAAATGGGGGGCAGTAGACCTCAGCAAGAAAGATAAAGCCTGTTTGAGACTCACCCATGTGATCTGGGAATCCAGTCGTTTTAATCAACATTTACAGAGTGCCAAGGACTACACATTGTTGCTGGGCATTCTGGGTAATTCACAGAAACAGACAAGATGTGATCATTGCCCCGGACATTGCCTTGGAGGCACTGACAGCCCATTGTGGGAGGGAAAACATGTGCAGATGTAATTTAACAGTTCTCTGACACCTTCTTGGAATGTGTTGTGTGAATGTCAGTCTAAGAGCACACATGTTTGGGTTGGGGAAACAGAGCCTGCCTGCCCAGCCCCTGTTCAAGCCATATATTAATAACGAAGCTAGACTTCTCATTTACAGCCTGCATACAATATGTCAGGCATAATACTAATTGCTATATATTCTTCCAGGAACCCCAGGCAGTCGTATTGTTATTTCTGTCCCCTTTTACAGATGAAGAAACTAAAGTTTCTAGAGGTTAAATAGGTGACTCTCCCAAGGTGACAGAGCCAGGCATTTGCAAATGCATCCAAGCCCAGGCCTGTATTATATTCCACTTGTGCCCACCCTCAACTCTCAGAGGACTGTTCTCCAACGGCCCCAGCTTCGAAGCAACAGCAGCTGCCTCTGGGGGGAATGAGCCTGCAATTCCTAGCTGCATGGCCACTCCATTCCCCAGGCCCCACAGGGTAAGGAGGACACATTCTGAAGCCTGTGACCTCTGAGGCACGAGGTCAGGGCCAAGGCACTGGCACCCACTGAGCAGGCAGACTTTCTCCAGCAGCCTTCCTCTGGCCGCCCATCTCTGTGCATTCCTAATGTGGCCACGCTGTTGTAATGGTCGGGCTCTGAGGCCCAGCCCATCTAATGGACTGAGACTAGCTTGGCTAGCGCAGGCCAGCAGCAACCCCGGTTTAATGGCAGGCATGAAAGGCCCTCGGAAGCTGAGCCTCTGTGGCTTCTGCACCGTGTTTCCTTCTTCCTGCACCCCACCTTCCCCGGGAAACTTGGTGACGGGGAGGGAGGGAGGCTGGAGGTGGGGTACGAGAGGCTGACGACAAGGTTCTAGGCACAGGAATCAGAGGGAGGACTTGGTTGAATCAGGCTCTCCACACCTGGTTCCGGGAGATCCTCGGAGCCCGCTTCCCCTCATCCAGTTCCTGCTCCACCTCCCTCACTGGACACAGGGAACACATGATGTGAGAAGAGGCTGGGAAAAGTTAAACGTGCATAAATGTGACCAAAGAGAGAACTCTGGGTACCTAGGCCTGCTCGGGCAAACTGCCAAGTGAGATCAGAGGCCCCATGTCCCAGATATGGGAGCTAGGAAGCTGCATAGGATGGCAGGTGCTGGAGACGGCTAAAGCTCACCATTACAGAACCTACTGGTGACAAGAAGGGGGAAACACACTCAAAAGTGTGTCCCAGCAGAGCCGGTTCCTGGAGGTGTGCCCAGGCACTTGCTGGCACTTGGTGACCCAGGCACTGCCTGGTGCCAAGATTATGGCCTGGTAGGCCTGGGCAGGGAGCCTCAAGGTAGATGGGACCTCCCCCCACTCCACAACGAGGACTGCCACCATTAAGTCTCCTTCCCTGAGCTGTCTAGAAACAGCAAAAGCAACTCTGGTGTAGCCTGCAAGCCAAAGCCAGAACACAGGGGCAGCCACCAGCATTCTCCCTCTGCCTGCCGAAGAGATCCCCTCAGTAGGAGCTGGGCAGAGGCAACTAGCCCTCTGGGCTCAGCCGGAGAGTCTGGAGGGTGGAGCTGGCTAGTACAAGACGTTTGCAGAACAAGTGAGCTAAAGAGTGTCTTCCGGAAGCCAGCCTGGTCTGATCCGAGAAGCGGCAGCACGGTTGGCCCTGGTGTGCCACCCCTAACACCTCCTCAGCCCTCCCCTAGAGCTCTGCTCTCCTCCTCCCTAGGACTTGTGGAATCCAGATCATTCCCACCCAACCCTGCACTGTCCCCCGTCTTGGGGACAGTGGTGACCCCTCCAAATGCTCTAACCGGACTCCAGGCCCCACCTGCTGCCTCCAGCTCCCTCGCTGCAGAGGCTACAGCACTGAGGTCATGGGTACCGTCAGGGTGGTAATTCTCCAGTCACCCAGCCCCCTCCTGCTTCTCTCACTGCAGCTCAGCGAAGCATCCCCACACAGAGCCCAGGAAGGCCAACTGTGGGCTGGGATCCAACAGCCAGAGAACACCTAGCTGACTAGGGACGCGCCTTATGCACTCTTAATCTTCTCTAACTCATCCCCAAGCCACCCAACATAGAGTTTCCGCAGAGTACCTTGGGCTGCTATGAACTCACCGGAGAGGGATCTTGACTCGGAGGTAACGATCCACAGCAATAGCCAGCAGAGCCAGGATGGAGCTCTGGGTGAGGATGAGGACAGGGCAGGCCACCATGAGGCAGGTGTGGAAGTAGGTCTGTGGCCCAATGTTGATAAGGATGGCTAGTGGGATGACCAGAGCGCCAACGGCCACATCAGCTACTGCCAGGGATACGATGAAATAGAAGGTGGCATCGCGAAGTGCCTGGTTCACCTTCACAGCCCAAATCACCAGCACGTTTCCAGGCACAGAGACCAAGGCAATGAGCACCTCGATGCCAATGTAGGCAGCCTGGAAAGCCGAGATGTAGGGCGGCATGGTGGGCAGGAGCTGGGCACATCAGCAGACAGGCGCCCTGGGGCACGAGGCCAGCACCTGTAGTCAGGAAGCCTGCAGTGGGGATGCCAGCCTGGGAAGGAGGGGACATAGGCAGCCCTGCGAAGATGTGCCCCAGTTAGCAGACGCAGTGCCTGCCCAGGCTG
Organism: Peromyscus aztecus; assembly: GCA_902168405.1. Classification (NCBI taxonomy): domain Eukaryota; kingdom Metazoa; phylum Chordata; class Mammalia; order Rodentia; family Cricetidae; genus Peromyscus; species Peromyscus aztecus. The sequence goes on along the minus strand of CABHPQ010173998.1, from coordinate 10,195 downwards.
GCCAGGCACTCAGCCTCTCTATCTTCTTAACCTCTGTCCCCTCCCCTTGTCCTCAGAGGTTCCATTCAGCAACTTAAAATAGCAACACTCACTCCACCACCGGCTTTTGTATCAGGTGTGAGGTAGCTCCCTGTACACTCACTCCACAACGATCCCCCTATGCCTCCGCAATGCCCACAGGTGTCCGCCGACCCAGAGGCAGAGAGCTCACCATCTTGCCTGCCAGCCAGTAGGGGGTCCCAAAGGCGTTGCCCTAAGTTCCCCGGGCGGCTTTCCGGAGCCGCGCCGGACAGGGCTGGGCTCTGGGCACCGTGCGCGCACCGGCTCATCATTCTCCAGGCTCCCGCCGCTGCGCTCCCAGCCCGGCCTTTCAAGCAATCACATGGTGCGGCAGAGGCTCAGCCCCGGACGCTTTTAAAGAGGTAGTGCCCCTGTTTCGTACCTGGGACTGGATGGCAGGCGTGAATCTGAGGGACTAAGCCCAGGACCTGGCGGGTCCACGGGCTCTCATTTCCCGCCTGCGCGCACGCCCGCCCTGTGCCCACCCACCTGGGACGCAGCTGGTATCCGACTCTTAACAGTCGCCTGGTCCTGCTCCAGCTTAGAATCTTTGCCCATCGACTGCCCCATGGGGGGCATTCCAATCATTTCATCCACCCCTCTCCTGCACATTCATGGTGCACGAACTGAGACACAGACTTACCCAAGGTCACACCAAAGCTGTCAGAGCTCCTGGCCACCTGAACTGTCTAGCCAAGTGTCCCCAAATCTCAAAGCCTTGGGCAATCGCTCCCTCAGAAGATGCCAGGAGAACCCAGGGCTAGCCTGTTAGGTCCAGGGAGATGGTAGCTAGCCGAGACTCCACTCTGGCGCCAGCGCCTTCGTCGCCCCCGGAGCGGGAGCTGAGTGACAATCGGGCTCCGCACACCGGGAGGGGAGGGGGCGGGGGCGGCGGCGGCGGCGGCACCCGCGGGCCCCTCCCTCGTCGCCCTCCGTCTCCTCCCCCACCCCCTCCTCTAAACAAAGGAAGTGATTCTGTGTGAGAAAAGCTGAGAAAACGTGAGCTTCTCGAATGGTGTGATGTATGAATCCGGCCTCGGGACAGTACAGAGGTGCGGCCTCCCGTGCTCTCTCCCTCCCCTCTCAATGCGGCAGGAGGGTGGGTGGCAGGGAGCCCTGATCACCTGCGGGACTCCAGAAGGCCCCTCTCTGATCTCCCACAACCACTAACGGTTGGCAGCGCGGCTCCTCCCCTAATCCCAAAACCTACTCTCTTCAGGAAATCAGTCCCCGTACTGGCACTGTCAGGAACGCACAGGCTTCCAGCACACACGTTACTTCTCAGGCGGTATCCTGAGTCATTACATCTCTTTCTCATCCATCTTTCAGAACGCTTTGCGGGCTCTTAGCAACTTCCATTTTGCAGATGGGGATGCTGAGGCTCAGAGAAGTGACCCGGCCGGCTTCTCAAGATCACCACTGTCAGTGTCACACTACGATGCTCCTTTCTTCCCTCCTCCTCCTCCCCCTCCTCCCTTTTACCCCAGCACCTAAGACCACACAGTATCTAGTCCAGTCCCTTGTGTTCCAGAAAAAGAAGCAGGCTGGGAAATGAAAGGAACTTGCCAAAGACTACAGCACTTGGAAGACCAAGCCACCGCACAGTGCCCTCCCCATGATGCCCCTAGCCCTCACCTCATCACTTGCTTCCAGTCAGTAGGCACAGCCCCAAGCCTTCCTTCTCGGTGGTGCCTTACAGAGATCCCTCTCTGAGAGATCGTGTTTGTGTGTTGGAGAAGGGCCTGCACTGCACGGGAGCTGGGTTAGTCAGGCTGGGGGAACCCCGGTGCCCCCCCTGCTCCCTTGCTGGATCTCAGGAGGAGAAGGGCTCTGCCCGCTGGAGGGACAGCCACTGCTTCTGCTGGCATGTGCTGCGAGATCACAGTAGGGAACAGTTTCCGGAACCTGAGTGGCTGGGCGGAAGGGTAAAGGCAATTCAGTTGTCTTCAGAGGAGGAAGTCCAATGTGGGGAAGGACAGCATCTTCCACTCCCACCCTCAGAGAACAAGAAATCTGAGTCTGATCACAAAAGGGCAGTCCTTCTAGGAAGGCCAGCTGGCAGGTACTCTCCCTCCCTGTCTATTTCCCATTCCTCTCCACTCCTAAGAGCAAGCTGACGACATTCTACCACTGCCCACACCATGCCAAGAGGCTGAGGTCTCTGCCTCTTGGCCCTTTCTTTCCTTGGCTTGAAGCCTTTAAGGCACAAAGTCTTTCTCTTAATTAATTTTTTAAGACAAGGACTTGCTATGTAGTCCAGGCTGGCCTCGAACTCAGTCATTTTAGCTCTTCTTTCCCGATGCTGGAATTAAAGATACAATCCCGTACCATGCTGGGCAAAGAGAGTGTTTGTTTGGTTGGTTGGTTGGTTTGTTTTGTTTTGTTTTGTTTTGTTTTGTTTTTGTTGTTTGTCTGTTTGGTGCTGAGGAATGGAACTCAGGATCTCACGCATACTGGCCAAGCGTTTCACAGCTGATTCTATCTGTGATCTTCTCTTGAGTTTTGATTTGCCTCTGGTCAGCCATATGGCACACCCAGCATGGGGCAGCCAGAGGCTTGAGGGAGAGGACACTGGGGAAGGACAGGGCGGAACAGGAGGAGCCAAGTGCCTGGGATGGACGCCACTGTGCCAAAAATGTGATGCTGTTTTTCACACTTGCCCCAGATCCCTGACTGGATGACCCTCCTCCCTCAGCCACATGACCCTCCATGATTTGCCCTGCCTCCAGCAGAGCCCTGATTTCCTCATCTGTATGACGGCTTGACCAGGAAAAGCACCTCCTAGAAGGCTATGAGAACCGCATAGGCATGTTTAAGGAGAGTCGAGCCCAGACCATGGATTAAAAAGGCAAGCTTAAGGCCAAGAGGACTCAGTGAATAAATGCGCTTGCTGCCACGCCTGACAACGTGAGTTCAATCCCCAGGACCCACAGTACAGAAGAAGAGAACTGTCTCCCAAAGGTTGTCTTCTGACCTCCACACACGCGCACTGTGGCACTCCCACACACATACACACACAGGCACATGGACTAAATAAATAAAATGTAATATAATCTTAAAAAAAAAAAAAAGGAAGCAGGCAGCGCCAGGCCAATGGGGAGAAGGGGAGGGAAGGAGAGTCCAAAGTTCAAAATACTGAAATCTGCCCTGTGCTGATAGTGGAGCTATGTTGGGACTAAATCCCACAGGTACCAGGCTTCAGTGCCCTTAAAGGTGCCCAAGTGAAAGCTTTTACTAAGCATGTGACTCTGGGGCAAGATGATGTCACAGTAAGTGAAAAGTCCCAGGGCCGGGTCTTCACCCAGTTTCCTCCCAGTCCCGTCTTTTTCCTTCCCAGCTCCCTACCCTGTCTCTCTGCTGGCACGTCACACCATCAGCTCTCCACAGTGGGCCTGGGGAGTGTGGAAGAGAGGGCAGAGCAGAAATGCTCCTAGGGCAGGCCGGTTCAGCAGCCCCGAACCTTCTCCTGTCTGGACTCCTCCACGTTCCCCCAAATGCCCCAGAAGCTTGCTCACCTCTGGGGACACCCACAAGAAGAGAAAAGGAGGGTGTCAAGGTTTGGGTCTGACTCTTGGAAGAGCCTGGGGGGAGGAAGAGGTCTTGGAGACTCTCCTCTGAAACTAGGCATGACAGTACATGTCTGTTTTCGCAGCTCTAAGATGGCTTAGGCAGGAGGATCGGGAGTTCAAGATCAGCCTGGGCCAGCCTGGGCTAGCCTGGGCCAGCCTGGGTTACATAGTGAGACCCTGACTCAAAAAAACAAAAACTTCTTCTAAGGCTGGGGGTATATTTCAATCATAGGGTGCTGGAATAGAATGTAGTAAGTTCTGTGTTCCATTCCTTGTGCCATTTAAAAAAAAAAAAAGAAAGAAATAAAAAAAGAAAGGAGAAATGTATATTCCTCTGTTTTCTTCCAACAGGCAGATTATTCTGGTTCCTATGTAATGGCTTTCAGGATTATTCTGGGCACTGCATGCACAAGGAGACCTGGATAAGAACCGGAAGTCGCCGGGCGGTGATGGCGCATGCCTTTAATCCCAGCACTCAGGAGGCAGAGGCAGGCGGATCTCTGTGAGTTCGAGGCCAGCCTGGTCTACAGAGCGAGATCCAGGACAGGCTCCAAAACTACACAGAGAAACCTTGTCTCGAAAAACAAAAAAAACAAAAACAAAACAAAACAAACAACAACAACAAAAAAACAAAACAACAACAACAAAAAAGAACCGGAAGTCAGGACGGACAACGAGACTGCAGGATAGTGGGGGAGCGTGCCGCCCCACTCCAGTTCTGTCCATCCTGGTGGTGACTTCCCGGAAGCTCCCTCCTTTTCCAGTCCCGCACTGCTCTGCCTTTGAAGAAAAGAAACGCAGGTCTCTTCCTCCCTCTCTCCCATTTCCAGCAGCCTGAGGTCGGGGCTGAGGTCATTTCTTTTTAACCACATGGTCATCATTTCATTCACCATGCTCTACTCAGTGACAACTAAGAATTCTGCCCCTTCTACCTGCCAGAGGGTAGGCCGGGATGAGAAGGGACGAACCTCCAGAAAAAGGTCACAGTCACAGACATAAGCACAAAGGACCCCCATATACACTTCTCTCTGGGAGGACGAGGGCAAGCCTCTGACCTCTGACCTCTGACCTCAGTCTTTCCTACCTCTGGCTGAGCTTCTGCAAGTGTGGAACAGCAAAGGCAGTGGAGGGAAGGAAGGCCACGCCCTCTCATGTGGGGGTTCTAGACACACAAAGGACAGATGCCTGGGAACTTGGCAGAAGAGCCCCAGGGTGAGGGAGGAGGATCAGGGTTTCTTAGGGTCTTGGGGGAGCCATGTTTGCTTTAGGCAGAATTCTCCATTTTACAAATGTGATGTTTCTTTGTTTGGCTGGTTGGTTTTTGTTTGTGTTTGTATAACTCTGTTTGAACATGGATTTTTATAAGCCATGTGAAAAAAAAAATGAACATTTGAGCTTTAACCCAACGCTTCCATGGACAAACCAGAGAAACCCAAACATGGAATAAATTTACCCAAACTGCCCTGTAAGTCAGGGCCCAACTGAGGCCTGGGGAGGAGCCAAGAGGTGAAGTGAACTCTGAGCCCTACCTGCCAAGGTCTCAGGAGGCAGAGAGTCCTCAGCTTCCAATCCACCGTCCCCCCAACTGGGAAGGGAGACAGGATGCAAACACACCCTGTGAGAGCCAGGAACCCATGCGGAAAGCACAATAAAGACCCTGCACAAACGTATAGCAGTTTGGCACTCAGGAAGATTTCCCCATAGACAGCATCCCTGGACTGCTCACTACACACCTGCCTGGGAGGTAGCAAAGTTGAAGCTCTTAGCCCCTAATCACAGACAAGTCAAGGCTTAGCAAGGCTCAAGTGCAGCCCTGTGCATGGCTGAGACTGGACTGGACCACAGAGGTGGTCTAGGCTCAGGAGGGGTTGAGATCTCCCGGAGGGAGAACCTCAGCAGACCACCCGTTCCTTCATTTACTCCTCTGTATTGCCGGAAGCCCACCATGAAGGTATGTGTGTGTACCACCTGCTCAGAGCCTGCCAGAGCTCAAGGTTGTGTGTTCCAGGTGCCACAGACTAGGCAGGGAGCTTCCTGAGCAGGAACTGGCTGGAAGGTTTCCAGTGAAAGCAAGCTGAGCCTGGGCTTGAGGAGGGGCAGGATGCTCTGTTTGTGGAGAAAGACAGGTGGCATGGGAAGGGACCTTTGTGGGTAGACAAAACAAACAGCCTGAAGGTACAAAGTGTTTGCTATATCTTGGGGAAGATGAGGGGCTTGACGGGCCTCCAACCCGAGTCTGGGCAGCACAGTGATGGTGGCCAAACCTCCAGGGTGGGGCACCGAGAGCGCCAGAGCTCCCAGCTCCACCTTGCGCATGGGCAAGCCCAATACTCCCCACATTCCCTGAGCCCAGTTCTCTTATCCTGGAGGAGAAATAGCAGCCCTGTCCCTCTTGTTATATGAAAGTGCGTCTCAGGATGTAAAACAATCAACCGTAGTCGACTTGGTTGATATTTGAAAGCTCTCGAGGATTTTGAACAGGGGACTGAAGGATCTGGAAGCTGGTACTTTATTTCTTGCCGTTCCGGGGGCTGAACTGGGGACTACGCATATTAGGCAAACACTGTGCTACTGAACTTCAGCCTAACCCAAGACAATCTAACTTAGAAAGACAATCCCAAAGGGCCCGGAGGAAGGAGCTGGAGGCTGGCGATTCATCAGCAGCCTTGGTCAAAGACAGTGAGAAGCCGAGCAGAAGAGGAAGAACGGGGACAGAAACGATGGACAGAGGTTGCATGGGAGCACTCCCGGGCTCAGTGGCTGGCCAAACACAGCAACCAAGGGAAAGCAAAAAGGTGAAGATGGTCCAGGGGAGACACGGATGGCTGATGAAAGAGACGCTGGTAGTGCAGACAGAGGGTCAAGTGAGATGTGGCCCTACAGGGTTTCTGTGGGATTCTGGAAAGGCCAAGAGTGTGGAACAGGAATCTGGTCATCTCTATCCAGGTGGGAATAGAGACCTTGGGGAACAAGATTCCCCCTGGGGAGTGCGGCAAGATTACTCAAGGGAGAGTGCAAGGAAGCTGGGCTGTGCCTCCCAGGACCAGGAAGGAAAGCTGCCAGGAGCGAGTGCAGGCATTTCAGGAAGAGAGGTGCTGAGTGGCTGGAGAGGGAAGCAGTCACCTCTGGTGACAGGAAGGGAAGGGAGTCCTGGAAGAAGCCTCATGGGAAGGGTGGGTGTATGAGGGCCTCTCAGGGGTTAAAGCTGTGGCAGTTAGTTAACGGTGGAAGTCGTGGGTGCAAACTAGTCTCTGTGGGAGCTAGGCAGGGAAAAGAACAAAAGATGGATGGTTGGCTGCAGGAGAAGGAGGTCAAAAAGAGGTTGGTTTTAGCTGCGGGGAGATCTGAGCATGCTCACAGCTTCGATGAAGAAGGCAATAATGAGATGAATCAGAGGACGAGATGCTGAGCACAGGCCAGGCTCTCCACACCTCCTCTGCATGCCCATGGGGACATGAGCAGATGTCCACAGCCGCCTGGACTTGGCACTCTACCTGCCCACAGAACTGGAAACCCCTGGCTTCCCCCCATCCCCTAGGCCTCCAGTCCTTTACTGAGTGTTTCAGGGATGCTCTCAGGTCTTTGCAGGAAGCCCAGCTCTATTGATACATAGCCAATAGTTTGCCAACAACATTTCATATCAATAAAGACTTGGCCTTGCCCTGCACCAACTCCTCCCCTTCTGATGGCCATAGCCCAGCCCACACCCCAACCCAGCTTACCAGACACCAGCCATGGATTTCTTGGCTTCTCAGACCTTATCTGTAGCCAAAGAGGTCCCTCTGGGTGATCTACTTGCCACCCTTCACCATCCAAAAGACATAGACTGGCTCTGCCACCTGACAGAGTCATCAGAACCCATGCCACCCTGGGCAGTCCACTTTATCCTGAGTAGCACCTTTCTGGGCTCCTCTAAGAAGACAAGGAAAAGTGACTATCTATCTGTTTCCCCTCCTTTTCACTGGGCAGAAGGGGAAATCAAGGCAGGGAGAGATCATGTGACTTCTGTTAGAGGCTAGGTGGGCTGGCTTCCAAATTCTCTGTACCTCCTGCATTCCTCTCCACCCATCCATCACTGCCCCTTCGGCAAAGAGAAGCAGCCACAACACATTCTGTGTGCTTCCTCATGGAGAGCTAGCCCTTGAGATGTGGAAAGGGGAAGAGAGGATAGATTTTCACAGCAGTGTTACTCGGAATAGCTTAAGAGCAGAAACAAGCCAAATGTTCACCAACTAGAGTTACCAGAATACATTCAGGACACCCAGTTAAAAAATGTTAACAGCTTTATTGAGAAACAACTTATGTATCATAAAGTTCACTCATTTAAAGTGTACAGGCAGTGGCTCTGAGACCAGATTTACAGAATTGTGCAAGCACCACCATCATTTCATTTTAGAACATTTTCATGATCTCCCTCAAAAAAAAAAAAAAATCTTGTGCCCATTAGCAACTACTCTCCCTCCCCAGCCCCAGACAACACAAATCTTTGGTGGGAAGAGTTGAGACAGAGTTTCACTATGTAACCCAAGCTAGCCTCAAATTTGTGATCCTCCTGCTTCAGCTTTCATGAATTGCTAGGATTAAAGGGCTGGACACCATGCTCAGCGACAAACTGTTCCTTCTATGGATTTGCCTGTTCGGATGCTCACCAATGGTCCTTTGTGCTAGCTTCCTTCAAATACCTTGAGGTTGTCAAGGGTCATCTGAGTTGTAGCATGTATCAGTACTCAACAACAACAACTCCTCCTCCTCCTCCCTCCTCCTTCTCCTCCTATTATTTTGGAGGTCAGAGGGACAACTTGAGAGTTGGTTCTCTCCTCCCACCATGGGTTCTAGGGATCGAACTCAGGCCGTCGGGCTTGCACACCAAGCTCTTTACCCACTGAGCCATCTCATTAGCTCAATACTCAGTTTCAATGGTTGAATAAGATTTCATTTCATGGACCGTCCACATTGATTATCCAATCTTCAGTTGATGGGCATTTGGGTTGTTTTCACTTTGGGGCTATCATGAACAACGCTGCTACAAAAGGTCAAGTATAAATGTGTGTATGAACAAAACACACACACACACACACACACACACACACACACACACCACAGCTCAGGGAACAACCAAGGGGACTGGAAAGCAACGGTAGTGATGAGCACAGCGGCCTTACAATGGCACTCTAGTATGGTGCCCTATGTATAAGGGCTAACACTGAAGCCAGAAAAGCTTTCACCCTGCCAAGCAGAGAACCAACTGGGATGGAGCGCCCCTGTTTGCTCAGCTGGGGCCCCAGGGCAGCGAGCCTGTCAGAAGGCCTAGCACACACATTTTCATGGGTTGCGTTCCTCTCCAGCCGGCACGGAAGTGAGGCTTGAGACAGTGGGCATTCACTCATTCCAAACCGGTCACACTGGCTCATTCCCTGTGCCTGTCTTTTCCTGGTCCTCATTCCCTGATCTCAAGCACAATTCTAAATGCCATTCTACAGACACTCCCTTCAGCTCGACGTCACCTCATCCCTGAACCCGGAAGGAATTCGCACCGGAGCAGGGTCACTTGCCTAAGGTGTGGAAGAGAGGTGACCTGTGGTCCCGCCATCTGCCCACTCTGTGGACTCACAGATCAGAAATTAACTCCTGTTCTTAAAAGCCGCTCACTCGATCTGGTTGCTCTTGCTGGAGACACAGAGGGGCCTTTCGATGGCTAGGCGTCTTCATTTTCCCCTCCCCAATGCCCAGGGTGTCCTCATGCCTGGCAAGCCCTCTACCACTGAGCTGTTTCGCAGACCCCAAAGTTGGACGATCTCGTTACACGGGACCGGTGCCTGCGGCACAGTAGCACATGGCCGACGGTCCAGAATGAGGTGCTGCAGGACATGTGACCACGTTATCTTTGGGGGGCTCGTTTGCCCCTTGTGGCATCACAGGACAGCAATTCTCCTCCCTTTCCTCTGACCGTGAAGCTGCGGAGAGCTGTTCTGCGCCCTTGTCTGGAGCTCTGGGTCCCCCTGCTGGAGGGACTGGAGCCTGGGCGGGGCGTTGGGCCCAGAGGGCGGACTCCTCAGGTGACAGCTAACGTGAACATGGAGATGGGACGACACAGCTGCTGAAATTCAGCTGAAGGGCCAGGGGACCAGCCCTAGGAATGCCCAGCAAACATGCCACCCGGATGGCGACTCTGGTCTCCTGATGCCCAGTCCAAAATCCTTTGCTCGCACCCGGCTGCCTCGTGTTTTCAGGCAAACTCTGAAAGTGCCCAAAGTGCATGGGCTGGGAGCCCTCCCCGCCCTGGGAAGATCTCCAAAGATAGGGTTCCCAGCACCCTCTGCTTCCCGCCAGCCCGCCTCAGGAATCTGACCTCCCACCTCCGGTACTTCTGGGAACCTTCCTTCATCTGGGCACAGAACCCTCGCTCACCCAATTCCCCTCAAAGGCTGTGTGAGCCTGGTCCCTAGGGCCTAGTAAATTTGCTCAAACGTCCCTTCTGAGAATATGGCCAAGAAGCCTCAGTTTTCCCGTATGTAAAGTATAAACTATAGAATTTTCTGAATGAGCAGCTGGGAGAATTCGGTGGT
>CABHPQ010173997.1:0-38444 GCA_902168405.1 Peromyscus aztecus | reverse complement strand
TTTTTTTTCTGAAGACTTAACTGCTTGACATGGCTGCCCACACTCCACAGGGTATACCCATTTAAAGTTTTATTTGAAAGGAAAAGGTAGAGTACAGCAAGTAGAAACAGTGCAAGACTCTCATGGGCCCAATTTGCGCAGACAATGTCTTATCCTCACTGTCAACCAACATCTGAGTGAAGCAGCTCAGTGAAATTCTTACTGAACTTCAAGACAAGCTAGAGGATTGTTCAGGACAGGTGAAAACTCCCAGTGAAGGTAATGATTTCAGGGCTTGCTAAGGGACTTGTCCTGCCCATCACATATTCGAGGGATCCTATTATGGCTAAGAATCAAGTGGTAGCCTTCACAGAATCTGTGTCAACACTGAAATTCTCCAACTGAATTGTAAACCAATTTTCTCTATACAACCTGTAGCAATGAATCTTTCAACTGACTTGAAATTAATCATTTATATGCCAGATATTCCCACTGATTTGGTTGTGATCTAATATTAGACCATTTTGCTCCATTGTAAATATACTTTTTTTAAAAATCATATACTAGAAGTATTTCATCTTCACTATTATTATCTGATGATGTCAGATCTACTGCTTTTACTCAGTAAACTTTATTTGAAAATTCAATGCTAACTATGTGATCACGGTTCTATCACTGCCTCATTTTACTGATAGTTTAGAAGTTAAAATGTGGCAATTACCTCATATTTGCTATCATTTTCCAAACTTGAGGGCATAGTAATAGGTTTTAGAGCAAAACAGAAATGAAATACTGATTTTTCTGACATTGATGGTTGTTAACAATTCAGAAAAGTTTATCAAAAATAACTATATATACGTAAATCATTTTAAGCAATGAGCTAGACTTCAAATGGAATTTTAACATTACTTTATGTCTATCATTGGATAAAATGAATGTGTTAAATTCTGTATGTTTTGAGATCTAAAAATAGTTTTTATTAAATATCAGTTTAGGTTGATCAATCTCCATCAATGAGAAAATATATTTTATTGTAAATAACCATAACAGTTATTAATGAAAATTTGGATGTGACTTAAGTTTATCTTTCATAAAAGAGAACAAAAAGATTAAATGAGTTGAGATTGAGTGTAGATATAATTTCAAACAGACCTGATACGACTACTGGAATGTAATTATTTATCCAGATTACTATGAGCATTTATATTAATGAATTAACTTAATTCACATTCTACACTACATTGACATCATATTTCACATGTTATTATATGAGATCACTTATACAAAAATGACAAAGATGTAATTCATAACAGTAGGATATATGTATCCTTATACATAGGAGATTTATTTTAATAAAATTTAAAATGAATAACTTGATATCCTCTTTGAGTAATTAGAATAAGATTGACATTGTGATTTCTGAGTCATTTCACATTTTGGTTTTTTTTTTCAATATTTACATGTAATGAGACCAGTATTGTACTACTGAAGTCATCAGAAGACCTGAAGATTAAACATAATTTCTTTGTTCATAGATAGATGTTATAATACATAGGTTTTAAATGTCAGCCCAGTCCATCCAATCTTGCAATAATGGACTGGTATGTATTATGTAACTTTATAAAGTGGTCACAAGATGTAAAATGTAAACATAAGCAAAAAATTGGACTGGTGTGCCGGCTTAGTAGTCCCGAGCACTGGCTTCACTTTCAGAGGGCTTATCTACAATCCCTAGCACCCACATGGTGGATTACTATTATATTTAACTTCATTCCTAAGATGCCCAATGCAGTCTTATGGCCTATGAGTGCAAATTAATCAGTAAACATTTATAACTAAAAGAATGGGAAACAAATTCTTTGAGACTTTTGACGTCTGCTCTATTTGAAAATGCCTATTTAGAATTTACATTTTAGCTCCAAATAATATTCATAACATTTTATCTTGATAATCACCATAAATGAAAAATAGGACTTTGTTCAATTATCAAAAGCTAGGCCAGAGACATGGCTCATAAATGAACTTTCTTAACACCCATCCTGATGTCAGGAATTTGATCTCTGAGATACACATAGTGGAAGAAGAAAACCGATTCCTTTTGGTTGTCTGCTGCCATCCGTCCTCACTGCGTGGCATGAGTGTATGAGCAAGCATAGATAAACAAATAAATGTAATGAAAATAAAAACTATATTGGTGGAGCTGGGAGATGTGAATTTGTATTATGTCCCCCTAAAAATGGAAGAAAAAAACAAACCAATTAAATCAGCAAAAGATAATACCATGATATGATTTTTTTTCTGGTATCACATTAATCCGAGCAGCCTAGTAATTGATCTTCAGAATATGGTATTAAATTCCCAGTGAGACTCCTCTTCTGTTGGTTTACACTGTAACATAAGAACGGATATTTCCTGATCAAATTCTGTGTGATGGAAAACATAAGTAGTAATACTTTTCCAACCTGGGAAGTTTATTGAAAATGAAATTATGGCAAATATTGAACAGCCTCTTTCATTAGCAGCAACATCAGAAAGAGAACTAGAAAGTTCTCTCCTGTCGCAGAAGTGTTTCTATCTAAAAACATAATGGGGAGGTTTCTGTTAGTACATTTGTTTTCTGCAGTGTGATAAAATATGTAGTGCTACAATAAAAATAATTCAGCCGTTCCTTCAACTTCATTTAAAAATTGCAAAAGGTAAGCCAATTATGCCAACAAAATGCTACCCTCATTGGAGTAAGTGTCCTTACGCAGTGGATGGTACTGTTTACAGACCCCCAAACTGGCTGAAGTCCAGAGAACACGTGACAGTAGAATGTAGTCCCAACTTTCATGGGACATCTCCATTGTACTTCTACTCCCAAGGCCTCAGGAAAACCACGGCAGGGCAGAAAAGTTCTAAGTCACAGATTGGGCAAGATAACTGCAAACTACTATCTTCTGGACATGACAGGACTGTTGCACTCCCGAATTCACACAAACTGATTACCAGCCAGAAGAAAAAAAGAAAGGACACTGTAATTCTATGCTTAATTCTAAGACAAGAGCACAATACCCAGGATAGAGATGTGAAAAGCAAGAAAAGAGGCAAAGAATTGGTTACCCAATGCATGCAAAACAACCCTGGAAACATGCATCCAATTTACAAGTGAACTGAACAGGTTATAAATAGAAATATATAAGTATTGTATACATATATATGCATAAAATAACAATTAATGAAAAAAGTTATTAATATGAAGGAAAGTGGGGAGAGGTATATGGGGGATTTGGAATGAGAAAAGGGAAGGGGGATCTTGTTATTATGTTGTAATATAAAATAAAAAAGAATTAAAGAGCACAAACTGTGACATGCCTCATTTAATGTTTGCTTCCAAGACATAAAGTTAAAGTAGTAGGTTATAGGGTGAAAAAATATTGTGTCTATAATTACAACATAAAGGAAATGGCAGAGAAAGAGTGAAATGAATATGCCCATAAAATTATAAGATAGTATCTATAAAAGTCCATCTTTAGGGATACTAGTAATTATTATTATGCTATTCCATGTAAGAGCATGATCCCTATACCAGCCCTCATAAAGGCAAAAATGTGAGGTATTGTGTTTACTAAGGCACATATCAGTTATTTTCTTCATTGCAAATGGGACAGTGCTTTATCAATGCAGACCTGAACACTACTCTAAAGATATGCAATTATAATCAAATATCAACTATCTACTTCATTCCATATATATATATATATAGTAATCAATCTATTATGTATTTATTTTACAAGTATTACTTGATCATATACACTTTAAGGGTATGAAGATGTGCCTTGAGTCCCAGCTCCAGCTTAACTTTGAAACTGAGGTAGTTCTATGGAAGTCAGTGACTTGTTTATTGCAAACACTGCATTTCAGCCACAGTTTCAACATGACCAGAATGTGCAGCGTGTACAATTTTGCAATGTAATTAGTTCGAAATTGAGGAAGCTTAATTTTAAAATTGAATTGTTCATGAAAATCTATTTTCATACTCTATAGCTGAAGCAGTTTCTCTTCATAAAATGTTTTATAGTTGTTTGAAGAAATTAAGTGTAGTTAATCAGAAAGAACATTATGGTTTGACACCTAATTTGAAAGCCCTGTCTTGAAACAGTGAATGATGGCCTATGGAATTACATAGACCAATAAGAAACCGAATAGGAAATCCATTTATGCTGAAAGTAGATTTCAGTATGGATTAAGTCAGTGCTGCTGTGTCTTTGTGTGAGACATATTTCATGCAGTATATGTGTTCGCTAAAATACACAATTCACTGTTTAACAGATTGGGAAACACTACACTAATAACATGGTGAATTATCCTATTATGTACAAGAAAAACTATCACTGACCCTAATTCTCTGTGAAAACAGAAAGTAACTATGGAGAAACAAAGCACTAAAAGATAGTGACAAAATATTTTTGGTGCAGTGTTCTGGTTGCATCTCTTCACTCTGTGTCTTTCCTCCTTCAGTTCCACCAGCAATTGTGATGCCCCAGAAGTCCTTCAACGCTACTGCGGAGAGAGGAGAAGAGATGACCTTAACCTGCAGGGCCTCAGGCTCTCCAGATCCTACCATCTCTTGGTTTAGGTAAGTGAGGGTCCCATGTCTTCTGCGTGGTGCTCATAAGGCTCACAGAGGAATATTTGAAATTGTAATTATTTGGAAAGAAGTAAACATTGTCTAGTCTCATTTAAAATAAAGGTTATCTAACACCAAGTGGTCATCCCCGAAAACACACATACAAGTAACATTTTATGTATTGAGTGGGTTTTGTTTTAGAATATATGTGTACATAAACATATATTTATGTTAAAAAAATAATAAAAAAGAGGCCATGGATTTGAAAGACAGCGTTTGCTTTGGATCCTTTGTTTGTTTGTTTGTTTTGTTTTGTCCTATTCTAGTTTGTTTATTTTTTATTTTATGTTTTAGACACCTTTTTGTTTTCTAAAGAGAAAGAGGAACAAAGGATTTGAATTTTGATGAGAGAAGACATAGGGAGGATGTGGGTGGAGTTTGGGGTAGGGAAACCAAAATCAAACCATATTGTATGAAAAAAAAACTGTTTTCAATAAATTAAAAAGGAGAGCAAAAGAACAAGGAGGGTCATATGGGAGATTTTAGAAGAAGAATATGTTAGGGGATGATGTAATTGTTTTGTAGCTCATAAATAATAGAAATAATGAAAAATGGTTCTTAAAAATGATTCACTGTGTGTGTGTGTGTGTGTGTGTGTGTGTGTGTGTGTGTGTGTGTGTGTGACAGTACAAGCATATACAGACCTTAGCATATTTATGGATATCAAAGAACAACTTTCAAATGATGCTTCTTGACTTTCACTGTGGGATCTGGAATGAACCTTGGTTTGCAAACTTGTGAGTACTTTGATCCAATGAGGCATCTTGCCCTCCTAAGGTGTTATTAGTCATTGGCTAAGAAGATTAGATTGCATAGACAGAGTGCAGCATGTGAACGGACTGTAATGTTCCTGAGTGAAATACTGACAGAGAATATTTACTGGGGCTTTGGGTTATCTTTTGTTCAATGTTGGCCCCGCAGCCTTACTGCTGATTGAATCTCTGTGTTATTACTGGAATACAGTATGTATTAAAATGGATAATGGATGTTTAGCGGTATTGTTTGGATGCAAAATCACTTATTATATGAAAATAACTGTATGTTCTCTTTTTGTACTAATTTATTCATTCATTCATTTATTTATTTATTTATTTATTTACTTACTTACTTACTTATTTATTTATTTTGTTTTTTTGTTGTTTTGTCGAGACAGGGTTTCTCTGTGTTCTTTTTGTGTCTGTCCCAGATCTTGCTCTGTAGACCAGGCTGGCCTCAAAATCACAGAGATCCGCCTGGTTCTCCCTTCAGAGTGCTGGGATAAAAGGCGTGTGCCACCACTGCCTGGCTTTGTACTATTTTAAATATAGTTATATAGATGACATTTTAAGAAGTTGTTTTTTAATTTAAAAAAATTTCCCAATCAGAAGAATAGCAAGTATATTCTAAAAATTATTCTTTGGCTGTTTACTTCTGTCTATTATTTTAAATTTTTGAATGTGCTTTGATTCCATTATTACCAGGCACATTTTTATTTACTCTGTTGTCATTGATTGTTGCTCAAAGGAATAAATTGAAGACAATGAAGTCGCAAGCAGGACGATCTTGAACATAACCAGGAGAGCGCAGTTTATTAGGCTGAAGAGATTGCTCAGTCAATTAAGTGTTTACCTCATAAGCATGAGGTCCTGAGTTAGAGTCTGTCTGTATGAAAATGCAGGCATGCTGGTATTGTTGTAAAATCAATGCTACATAGGTGAATACATTAGAATCACAGAGGATCACTGGTCAGCCACTTTAGGCTAACTGGTGAGGCCAATGCCAAATCCTGTCCAGAAGCAAGTGGCAGCATTCCTGAATGTGACACCCTATATTATACTCCAGCTTCACATGTATGCATACACGAACATTTTATACATACCAGCACATATGCACATCATAAATGTAAAATAGAAAAATACAGTTTATTGCAGGAACACTAAGATGTTGTAACTATTGCTATGCTTATAAATGAAAAATTGCAAAAAAATCACAAAGTTATTAGTTGATACTGAATGAAAAATAGAAATAAAAACAGAAAGGAAAGGACATGACGGATCCTAGAAATGGTGGAGGAGAAAGTTTATTGTAGATATGGAGGAAAGCAGAGTCAGAGGCAGGGATATCTGGGAGAGTCCATAGTGGACATGACTACATTGAGCTGGGTCATATGGGAGTGGGAAAGGGGACGGAAGAGAGGAGACAGGGGAGAGGAGAATGAGGTACAGCAACCAGGAGACCAGAGGTCCAAAAAGAAAAAGACATGTAATCGAAATGTCTAGATTATATAGGGAAAAGCCTTTGGGGGAAGGGCTGCCCAACCCCTAGACTGGGAAATTCAGAGTAGAGGGTGGGGTATGCAAACCATACCCTGTAACAGGTAGGGACTGAGGGATGCTGGAAGAACCTGGTGGCCAAGTCCAGTTTTGATTTGTTAAACAGATGCCTCAGCTGTTTGTTCTGGGTTTGAAACTTAACAACTGTATTCAGTATATGCAATTGTAAGATTAGCAATATTTAAGCTTTGTAATTTATTTTAAAAACAATTAATATCCACAACTATTCTTTATTGCTTTCTATTTAAACATATTTTGATAGTAGGATTTCAGATCTTTATCTTGTTTATGATATTAGCACAGCAGGATTCTATAAACAAGGTGACTGGAATTGATTTATGCAAATATTAATTCTTGGTAATAGTATTTTAATGGAATTGCCCATCTGATATTAGCATACTATTCCCAGGCAATCATCATGTATCTCAGTGAGTACTATATTCCCAATAATTCCTTAAGGGTTCATAGTACACCTAATTGAGTCACAGAAAAGTTCTTATGTCATTCAGCCCAAGAACAAATAATGATCATGCCCCTAAAGATTATATATGTCCATAGGTATTTAGCTCCTGTTAGACCTTTTAATTTATTCAAATTTATTTTCTTATGGTTTTTGGAAATAAAATTATCATAAGAACTAAAATCAATCAAATCCAGAATATGTTTATTTTTTCCATATTTATATCTATGGGTTCTCATCTGTATGCCATTAAATGCCATTTTTTGGTGATAATGGAGAGTGCTTAGAATCCAAATAGATTTTCTTGGTGTCTGATTTTTTTAAAAAAAGCTTTGGGAAAATAGGATTGTATTATTGTAACATTTGTAGAGATATATTTACTTTTATTGAAAAGCTTTTATTTGATTCCATTTGTCTATAGATATAACATATCAAAACTATGAAAATAAATTCTTGTAAGCACTGGTGAATAGACTTAGATGCACTTGGGGATTCAGACAACCTGCTGAGCAGAGATGATACATACAAGTGAGATGATGGGAGCCCACTGATTTAGTAACCACAGGCTGCTGTAAACACACACACACACACACACACACACACACACACTATATATATATATATATATATATATATATATATATATATATATATATATAATAGGTAGCTAAAATAGCAGAAATGTATTTCTCCACATTTCTGGAGGCCAGGTATCCAAGATCAAGGTACCACTGGGATTGGTTTCTGATGAGGACTATCTTCCTGGCATCCTGATGTCCACTGAGTATAAATGTTGCTTTTTTTTTTAGAATATAGGTTCCTTGAGACAGAGAGATGATGTAGGTATGACAACTTAAGTTTTATGCTCACAATCCACATAACAGATGTGCATTTGCACTTTTATTCTTTTAATACCAGTGTTGGAGAGGAGAAAAAATGCCATGTGGATTTATGGGGTTCAATGGTCAGTCAGACATCACACACACTATCCTTCAAATGCAGGTGTCACTTATTCAAACAAAAACTTGTTTTATTTCTTTAATTTTTGAATTCTCTGTCTCCAAATTAATTCACCTAAAATGTTAGAGAGCCAATATTCATAGGGATATGGGAACATGCTTTGTATGATACACAAATATAGAAGGTACCAAAGAGCTAAAAGTTGGGACATTGTGATAATTTTCACAAAGCAAACAGCAGTACCTAGGGAAATGTAAACTTAAGAAGGCACAAATACAGAGTAAACATCCCTCTATAAGTTCTTTAGAACACTACAGAGTTTTGTTTTGAGAGAGAGAAAGAAAATGAAGTTGTGTGAATAAGGAGGTTCAGAGGTTCAGGGAGGAGTTGGGGAGGGAAAGAGTAGATCAAAATACATTGTATGAAAAAATTAAAGTAAAAATAAATACTCTATAGAATAATATTATAATTTAGCCAATTACTTAGGTGAATTCTATTGATTTTGCAAAGTAAATACCACAATCCATTCTTTTCAAACTCATCTATATGTTGGAGAGCAGCTGTAGTCAGATGTGGGGTTGGTGAAAATCTTTTCCCATTCTGTTGGCTGCCATTTTGTCCCATTGACATTGTCCTTTGCCTTACAGAGCTTTTCAGTTTCATGAGGTCCCATTTATTAACTGACAACCTTTGTTTCTGTGCCAAAGGTGTTCTGTTCAGGAAGTTGTCTCTTTTGCCAACTTGTTCAAGGTTGTTTTCCACTTTCTGTTCTATCAGGTTCACTGTAACTGGATTTATGTTGAGGTCTTTGACACACTTGGTTTTGAGTTTTGTGCAGAGTGATAGATATGAATCTATTTGTATTCTTCTACATAACAATATCCAGTATTGCCAGCACCACTTGCTGAAGATGCCTTATTTTGTCCATTGTAGAATTTCGTCTTCTTTGTCAAAACTCTAGTGTTCATAGATGTGTGGGTTTATGTTTGTGTCTTTTATTTGATTCTGTCTTTATGTCAATACCATGCTATTTTTTTATTACTATGGCTACTCAATAGAGCTTGAGATCAGGGATGGTGATACCTCCAGTGGTTCTTTTATTGTACAGGATTGTTTTAGCTATCCTGTTTTTTTCATAAACAACAACAACAATGGATAATCAATTTTGAAAAGGAGTACAAACCTAAACAGATAATTCTCAACAGAAGCACTTAAAGAAATGTTCAACATCCTTACCTATCAAGGAAGTGCAAATCAAAATGACTCTGACATTCCATCTTACACCTATTAGAATTGATAAGTTCAAAAACACTAATGGCAGCTTGTGCTAGAGAGGATGTGGGACAATGGGAACACACATCTATTGCTGGTGGGAGTGCAAATTTGTACAGCCCCTTTGTAAAGCAGTATGGTGGTGTCTCAGAAAATTGCAAATTGATCTACCTCCAGACTTACCTATACCCCTCTTGGGCATGTTCCTAAAGGATCTTCAATCATGCCACAAGGACACTTGCTCAACTATGTTCATAACATCTTTATTAATAATAGACATAACCTAGAAACAATCTATATGCCCCTCAACCAAAGAATGGATAAAGAATATATGGTACATATACAGAATGGAATATCATTCAGCTGTTAAAAAAACAATGACATCATGAAATTTGAGGGCAAATGGATGGAACTAGAAAATAATCATCCTAAGTGATTTAACCCAGACCCAGAAAGACAAACACAGTATGTACTCACTTATAAGTAGATATTAACTATAAAATATAACCATACTATAATCCACAGACCCAGAGAGGCTAAATAAAAAGGAGGCCCAACGAGGGATCAATGGATCTCCTGCGTGGGGATGAGAACTTGAGTGATCAGGTTGAGAGGAGGGTGGAGGGGAGGAGTATTGAAAGAGATGACTGACAGGGAGATGGCATTTCAGGGTCATGTAGAAACCTAATGCAAGGGAAAGTCCCACAAATTTACAAGGATGACCCCAGCTAAGACTCCTAGCAATTGTGGATTCGTAGCCTGAACTGGCCATCTCCTGTGGTCAGATTGGTGACTACCTCAGTTGTTATTAGATAGTCTTCATCTAGAAACTGTTGGAAACAGATGCAGAGAGCCACAGTAGGGTATCCTGCTGAAGAGAGAGAGGGGGGATTTTAGGAGCCAGAAGGACCAAGGACAATACAAGAAAACCTACAGAAACAACTAACCTGGATCATAGGAACTCACAGAATCTGACCAACAACCAGGAAGACTGCATGGGACCTACCTAGGCCCTCTACAAATATGTGACAGTTGTGTATCTTGGTCTATCTGTGGGACTCATAATAGTGGGAGCAGGGGTTGTCTCTAATGCTTTGAGAACCTATTCCTCATAATGCACTGCCTTGCCCAGCCTTAATACAAAAGAAGATGCTTAGTGGTACTGTAACTTGATATTCCACGCTTGGTTGATACCCATTGGAGGCCTGCCCCTTTCCTTAACAGAATGATAGGAGGAGTGGATTGATGGGAGGGGTAGGAGGGAGTCAATGGGAAGAGAGGGGGAGGGGAAACTGGTTGGGATGTAAAATGAGTAAATAAATTAAATTAAAAAACAAAACTCACCTTTTCAGAGTCTGATGTCTTTCTTATGCATTATAAGAATTAAGATGCTGATAACTTAATGGCTACTGGGTCTTCAGTGATTCTGCTTTTGGTCTTGAACTGTTAAAGGTCAGGAAAATACTGGCCCTAGAATGAATCAGTGTGTTACTTACTTTTCTCTGTTTCGTGGCAGAACACTTGACAAAGGTAATTTGGAGAGGAAGACAGTAATTTGGCTCCCAGGTTGAGGTTTCTTTCTACTAAGGGATGGCAGAGGACCACAAAACATCTGATTCAGTTGCATCCACAGTAGGTAGCAGAGAGCACTGGATGTTTCTTCCCAGCCAGCCCAGCCACCTTTGCCTTCTTTATTCAGTTTCGAATCCCAGCCTTGGAACGGTGCTGCCTAGACTAGCTAGCTACCACTTTAGCAATCTTAATCTAGAAACTCCCTTACAGATTCACAAAGGTCTCTTTTCATGGTGATTCCAGATGTCTTCCAGCTGAGAATCAAGATGATCTCTTTCAGTAAGGAAGTATCTGTCCCTGTACTATTACATGGCAAAGTTGAAAAGTAAGCCTAGTTATTTCTGAGTTAAAATCGCTAAACCAATTTTTCATCCCTTTTCTTGGCCGCAGGTCACTCCATAAGCGCATTTTTTGTTGTGGTAAAGGGCTATTGAGGTCATTTCTTTCTATATTGTTCAGTCTTTATTGGCATGTTTTTACAGAAATGTGTTGATGGCCTTTAATGCCATGTAAAAGCCTAGCTTGATTCATTATTACTTTGTTATGTATTTAATTTCTGTACTACTTAAAGTTCTTGCTTCTCTTGACTTTTTTACTGCACAATTGCTTCCTTGTTCTATTCCTTCTTCATCTGGTCTGTCTAGATATAGGTGCACCCAAATTTTAACTGACATTAATCTGTCTTTTATTTTTTATGTTTCAGTTTTTGTTATTTTTTTTCTGTGTACTTTGCATTTAATGTCTCTTTTCTTTTTGGGTAACATTTATGTCATTGAAGTTTTTCACCCTTCTCATATAATCATGCTTTTAGCTAGAAACATTGCTTCAGTTATACATTGTTGTTTTTAGAAAATTATATTTGAATTTTCTTTACATCAAACATCTTTTAATTTCTATCCAAATTTTCATTAAATATTATTTTTGGTATTGGTTAATTTGTGAGTGTGTTGTTTTCTTTCCAGTTTGTGGATATGCATAGTCTTAATTTCTGATATCATTTGGTAATTACATTAAGCATTTATTTACTACAAGATTTTTCATCATCTTTCAATTTCCTTGCTTATATTCCAGGTGTGTATTTTGAAAATGACTTCGATGTCTCTGACATTATTGCCATGCTCTAGGTATTAATAGAATTCACTTGAAAGATTCAATGGTATATTTTAGGCAGAATTTTCCTGTCCTGACCACCTACTCCCAAATAACCAACACAGAGACTTAAGATTGCTTATAAATGCTAGGCTTTTGTAATAGCTCAGGCTTATTACTAACTAGCTCTTAAAACTTAACCCATTTCTATTCATCTATGTGCTGCTCCGAGGCTCAATGCTTTTACCTCTATTCCATTTTGTATGTCTGACTCATTCTCCATCTGGCTGTTGACTCCAGACTCTGCCCTTCGTCCTCCAAGCATTCTCCTATTCTGGCTCTCCTGCCCAATCTCTTTCTGCCCAACTATTGGCCAGTCAGCTTCTCTATTAAACAAATCACAGTGACATATATTCATATAGTGTAAGGGAATATTCCACAGCAGATTATATAAAAGTCTTGCTATGTTTCCTTGTAGGAAGATTTTAAAGTAAGCATCTAGAATTCTTAAATTGAAATTTAAACTGATATAGGAATGTTAATATCTACACCACAGATTATGAGTGTTTTATGTCAATGTGTCATATAATAATTCAGTTTGCAAATTGAAAATCATAGATAAAAATAGAAATATACAAAAAGGTAAAGGGAAAATGAGAAACGTAAAATAAGAATAAAATGTAAGTAAAGGGAATATATAGAGATATTTTACATGTGGAAGGAAATTTTTAAAGTATTTTATGCAATTAAAATATAATAGAAAATGTTAACAGTATTTGCTATTATAAATACACAAATTTTGAAGGAATATATTTCATTATAGAAAGTACTTGAAAAATAATATTTATTGACAGCTACAAGAAACAAAAATTATTCTCTTCACTATCACATTGATTTTCACTGATGATACTTACTATGAATATAAATTCATGACATTTATATTGTTTCATGTTAAGTTAAAGGAATTTTCATAGAAATTATTTTTATGTAATCCACATGTGAATATAAATACATACATGAACATATACTAGTTAATTATTAAAGTACAAAGTGAATAAAAATTAGTATTAAAACAGTATTTTCTAATAAAGTACAACTTGAAATCAGGTGTTTTCATTATTTGATTATGATTTCAAGCTCAAATAAATGCCATTTTTATCTCTAAAATCTAAATTTCAAGTATTGTTTTTATATATTTGCCTTAAGGTTGATTGAACAATAAAAATGTATTTTGACTGAACTATGACAATCAGTTTTCCTAGCCATGAAAAACTGTATGGCTATAGATAAGTAAGATGATTGTGATGTCCCATTTATTAAATTAGATTGTGAGTATCAACTTGTTTCAGTTTTCATTTATTATTATTATTATTATTATTATTATTATTATTATTTTAGGAATGGCAAGCTTATTGAAGAAAATGAAAAATACACTTTAAAGGGCAGTAATACAGAGCTCACTGTCAGGAACATAATCAATAAAGATGGCGGCTCTTATGTCTGCAAAGCCACCAACAAGGCAGGAGAAGACGAAAAGCAGGCCTTCCTTCAAGTCTTTGGTAAGTATTACAATGCTGTGGTTAGAACGCAGTACTCATCACGAGGGAAGGAAGTCAGAACCATCCTTTGCTGGGCTATTGGATGCAAATTCTAACCTTTCCATAGACAAAAAAAATCGTTTCTTTATCTTAGCAACAAACATTAAATAATACATTTTTTGCTTAAGAGTTATGTGGAATACGATGTAAAATTCCATGGGATATTGACAGATGGTAAAAAAGAATTTGTTTACTTTTTACCCAATGAGCTGTATAATATCATACATCTCTGAACATTTATCTTAATAAATCACTGCAGGATACATGTTGGGATTCATTTTATATTTAATAGCTTCAAATTTTCTCATGTGTAAGGCTCAGATTTAGAAATGTTTGCCTGTAGCTACAATCAGTGTCTTACCATCTTTAAAAGATACTATATAGGCACTATTCATATTGATCAAGAGACATATTGTCTTCTTCAGGCAGCTTTCTGAGCATATAGATTAGTACCAAATTTTAATTTTAATCTCATTATCTTGACACCAGAGAATATTGCTCAAAACCTGTGGCAGCTAATGTTAAACAAGTTTTGGGGCTGAAACAAGTTTTACTGGCTCAATTATTAAAAATATTTGATAATTTTTACTAAAGACCTGAATTCTGTTTCTCGTACCTCCAAGGTGACTTACTACCATTTGAAACTCCAGTTCCATTTTACCTGATTTCTCCTTCTGGCCTCGCTGGGGACTACATGCATTGATATACAGACATGCACACATACAAAACACCAATACACATAAAAATAAGTGAAGACATCTCTGTTTAAACAAAAAGTTGAATACATTGCTAAAATTTAGTGAATTTTATCTACCTTTACACATGCTATAATCAATTTTATTTTATAACAAAAACTGGACAAAATAAACAATGTGAAAAATGTGGTTAAGAAGGGTATATGTTCTAAGTAGTGACTGAAAATATTTTTCTTACTTTGTACACAAGATAAATAGTAAAACTTACTGCCCTCTGCTGCTTTATGGAAGCACATGTTGAATGGCAGGGACCTTCATAATGTCTATATTCCTGTAGCATGATAGAATATTTTTAATAAAATTGACGAAAAAATAAAATTTGAATAATAACACATTGCCTGAATAATGTGGGATCAGATAAGCCAGGTAGCAATGACCAAAGACTGCCATTTAGGTCAGCGTGATTTTTCAGTTTTAAATCCAGGTCATGCTAAAATGATGGTTACACAAGTCTTCAATGACAAAATAAAAATAAAAATAAATAAACCTGCAAGAAGAAGTTCCCATGGAATGAAAAACACATGACTTTGAAACTATAGGAAATCCTTAACTAGTTCTAAAATTAATTCTCTCCAAAAATATTTACTTTGACATTGGGGAACCTAAATAAAATAAACTAAATAGAAATATTAGTGAATGAAAAACAAAACAAAACAAAACAAAGAAGAACAACAACACATCCTTTTCACTCTTCCATCTCTCCTGCCTCTCCAACACCTCTTCATCGGTCTTCGTTTTGGTTTTAACTTTTTTTTTTTTTCAAATTCTCTTTTCTTGGGTGACACCACAAGGGGCAAGGGCGAATATGGGATGACTGAGAAAGGAGCAGAACTGGGATATATGGTGTGAAGTTATAAAAGAATAAATAAAAAAAATTATGTTGAAGAAAAAAGAAAAGATGTGATAGTGAAATACCACTCTGCAATTTCTTCTTTTATTAGGATGCTAGTGTATGAGGACAAGAGGATGTGTTAGGAATTCTGAAACTCCATCCTTTAAAACATGAAATTGTTGCTGGAGAATTTCTCACCAGCTCCCAAGTCCCGCCAGTCCCGGAACCCACTTATAAAATAAACACACAGAAATTACATTATTTAAAATGCTTGGCCATTAGCTCAGGCCTATAATTGTCTAGCTCTTACTCTTATATTTAGCCCATTTCTATTAATCTATACCTTGCCACGTGGCTCGTGGCTTACCGGCATCTTTACATGCTGCTTGTCTTGGAGGTGGCTGGCAGTCTCTTCCTCCACCTTCCTGTCCCTCAATCTTTCTCTCTGTTAGTCCCACCTATACTTCCTGTCTGGCTACCAGACAATCAGTGCTTTATTTATTAACACATTTGTCATACAGAACATCCCACAGCATGAAATAATGTATAAAACATCACATTACATTATGGTTTGTGAAGCAACGCTGAATACATTTGTGTTTCTTTTGAAAGATATATGTATATCTATAAAAGTGAAAGGGAATGAAATGTAAAAATGTTAAAATTTTATACATAATATTCACTTTTGTGGATACAAATTTTATTTTTCAAATGAAACACAAATGTATTCAGTGTTGCTTCACAAGAATGGAAGGGAATAAATGTAAAAAAAAATGTTAAAATTTTAAACATGCTTATTTCTGATATTAGGGATCTTATTTCTGATATTAAGAAAAAATATTTTTATTGGCTGGTTAATTATACTGATAGTGTTTTTTTTTAATCGTCATGTAATGACATGATACAGCTGGATTTTAGGATCTTATTGATTTTATTTTGCTAAATAATTAAGAAAGAAAAAAGAGAGAAAGAAAGAAAGGAATGAAGGAAGGGAGGAAGGGAAGAAGGAAGGAGAGAGAGAGAAATAGTAAGGCAATGTTGTAGCTGGAGTTATCTCCAGTCCTGCCCAGGCCCGCAGCCACTCAGACCCAAATAAACACACAGATGCTTATATTATTAAACTGTTTGGCCTAATGGCTCAGGCTTCTTGCTATCTAGTTCTTATATCTTAAATTAACCCATTTCTATTAATTTATAATTTGCCAAGTAGCTCGTGGCTTACCAGTATTTTATATCTTGCTTCTCATGGCAGAAGCTGGCAGTATCTCCTGACTCAGTCTTCCACTTGCCAGAATTATCTTCTCTGCTTATCTCGCCTACTATACTTCCTGCCTGGCTACTGGCCAATCAGCATTTTATTTATCAATCAATCAGAGCAACACATTCATAGCATTCAGAAAGACATCCCTGGCATAATGTCTTATTTAGGCTTTCTTTTGCTGTGATAAAACACCATGACCAAAAGTAACCTGGGGAGAGTCAGGTTTGTTTCATCCTACAACTCTTAGGTCACGCTCCATTACTAAGGGCATTAGGTCAGGAGCTCATGGCAGAAACCTAGAGGCAGCAACTGAAGCAGAAACCATGGGGCTGGGAAAGTTGCTAACTGGTTTGCTCCCTTGGCTTGCTTAGCTTGCATTCATGTACTACCCAAGACCACATGCTTGAAATGGCACCACCCACAGTGGGATGGACCCTACCACAGTAACCATCAATCAAGGAAATGCTCCACAGGCTTATCTACTAAGGAAGCATATTCTCAACTAAGAGTCTGTGTTCTCAGATAACTCTAGCTGGTGTCAAGTTAATAAAAGCAAAACAAAAGAGCAGCAACAAAAACAAAACAAAACAACAAGAAAAACCAACCAGGACAGGCAGATAGCACAAAGTCCAAATTTTAAAGCATAGTGCTATTATGTAAATTGTGAAGGTAGGTATATTTTATTAGAAAGAAAATATAGTGCTAGTATATTTAATGTTATGTTCTACAGGATTACAGTTAGAGAGACAGCTTAATATCTAGAGCACCTCCCTCATGCTGTGATACTTTAATGTAATTCCTCATGTTGTGGTGACCCCCCACACCCATAAAATTATTTTAATTGCTATTTCATAACTAATTCTACTACTGTTATGAATCATAATGTAAATATCTGATAGGCAGGATATCTGATATGCAACCCCAGTGATAGGGTCATTCAGTTCCCCCCAAAGAGGTCGTGACCCGCAGGTTGAGAAACACTAGTGTAGCTGAAGTTTTCCTGCCTGGCCCACAGTCAGGACAAATCTCTCTCACCTACCAGTCCCACAGCCGCTCAGACCCAACCAAGTAAACACAGAGACTTATATTGCTTACAAACTGTATGGCCATGGCAGGCATCTTGCTAACTGTCCTTATATCTTAAATTAATCCATTTCCATAAATCTATACCTTGCCACGTGGCTCGTGGCTTACCAGCATCTTTACATGCTGCTTGTCCCGGCGGTGGCTGGCCGGCAGTGACTCCTTCCACCTCCCTGTTCTTTTCTCCTCTCTGTTAGTCCCGCCTATACTTCCTGCCTAGCCACTGGCCAATCAGTGTTTTATTTATTGACCAATCAGAGCAATACATTTGCCATACAGAACATCCCACAGCACACTAGTCTAGCACTATGTGAGTTATAGTCCTCATTAATCATTTGAAATCACATGAAGAAAATGTTTCAGTATCTCTTTTTCTCTTGAAAAATTTCACAGTTGTATCTAACACCACTACATCCTAGGTATCCAACAAGCCTTACTCATTTGTCTACTTTGTTGAGCTTGTTAAAAGATAAAATACAATAAGACTAAACAGATGACATATAAATGTTTTCATATGTGTGTGTATGTTTATAGATATGGGGTTTTAGAGAAGAAATTTAAATTTTGTGGCTTTAGGAAATGAATAAAAGAATGTTACATTAGATTGGGAAAATTTTGAAAGGAATTATGTTTTATATTGATTTATAGGAAGCTGAACTAACTATCATATTAAAAGTGGGTAAACATTGTTATCTTGTTATCTAGAATGGTTCCCCCTCTTATTTGCAGTTTTCTTGGTAGTTTTAGAAAGTATGTTATAACTGCCATGATGTTAGTCACCTCGTATCACTCAAATGTGTAGTGAAAAGTCTCAGATGGAATTTTCACTGTGACTAGTAACCATTCTGGTCCAATATCAATTGTATAACATGTACATTTTTTACAGTACAGCCTCATATATTACAACTTAAAAATGAGACGACGTCTGAGAATGGTCATGTCACGCTCATCTGTGAAGCAGAAGGCGAGCCTGTTCCAGAAATCACATGGAAAAGAGCAGTGGATGGCATCACGTTTTCTGAAGGTGATAAGGTAATACCATTCCTAGAGTAAACCACACACAAGTATACAATTTACTAACTAACTTACATAAACTAAAGAAATAACTTGCTTTATTAA
This sequence comes from Peromyscus aztecus, assembly GCA_902168405.1. Classification (NCBI taxonomy): domain Eukaryota; kingdom Metazoa; phylum Chordata; class Mammalia; order Rodentia; family Cricetidae; genus Peromyscus; species Peromyscus aztecus. Next base: position 19,483 of record CABHPQ010173997.1, on the reverse strand, counting down.
CCCTACCATAAAGTAAATTTAAAAATGATTATAGAGGAGAAAATTAAGCCAATTGCTATCACCAAAAATGTATTTCAGTAGAATACAAAGTCCTTGGTTATTAGTATTACTCTTAAAGTGGCTTTCATGGATTTTTGGTATATATTGAATGTCCAAAAAACATATTGCTAGTTTAATTTCAATCTTCTCTGTATAAATGAAGTCATTAAAAACTGTGGCTCTCATTTAGCATTTACTTTTCAAAATGTTTTTGTTCATTTTGAATTACAATTTATGTAATGAAACCTCAAACAAAAAGATATCAGGACAAACAGACACAGAGTTTTAATGAACTTCCATGACAATGAATTGAAGTTATGCAGAATTCAAATATTTCTGCACTTCATGAATTTTTGTTATTCCTAATTTTCAAAATCACTCATATTCAACTTTAAGTATACGCAGGACACAGAGAAATAATGTATAATCAGAAAGAAAAACAGGAAGGGGTAATGCCATTACTGGAGTTGGTATTTAACATCATAAAAAATGTTTTGTATATATATATATATATATATATAAAATTTAAATGAATGCATACAGAAGTTGGTGTAAATATATAATAAAATGGCTCAAAGCACTTTGGAAGACAAATATTATAAGAGGAAAATGAGGAATTATTTTGTCTATAATACCCTTTCTGTCCTTTCACCTGACCACGTTGTATTCAACATCATTTTAGACTCATAATTTGAAAAGCTGCCAGTTTTGTCCATTTGTCACTTGAGAGAATATGTCCGCACATGTCACATTTTTCCAGTGTTCTCTTGCAGACATTTTTATAACAGTGTATATCTCTTAAGAAAATAATTATGTACATTCACTAGGTTTGTTTTATATGTTAAATTTAAAATAAAAGTATAAAATGTGAATGATCACTATGATCTTTTGGAAGCATTACAGGGTTTGCCTTAATATTTTCCTAGCTCAGAAAACATAGGGATTGGTATGGCACCATTAGCAAGTCTAAAATGCACTAATGGCCACAAAATTAGTGAAGACATAATTAGATAATTTAGGATGGTAAGAAATTGTTTCAATTTAGCACATTTCTGTGAATGATTCAAGTTTACATTTCTTAGGTGGGTTTTTTATATGCCAAATGCTCTGATTTTTTAATGTTTCTTTCTAGCTAAAAATTCTTTTTTTCTCCATGTTATCTTACACTCTTCATTTGACTGAAATTCTTATGTGTACATGATGAACATGATGAGGTGTATATTATCTTGGTTATTTCATCAATAAAGTAGCATCAAGTAAACAGAAATATCTGATATTTATTCTAACAGCTATGCTCCAAGCCATTTCAAACCTGCCACACAGAAAGAAATCTCTTCCACAGTAGCGGTGGAAAGAAATCTCTTATTTTTGATTTGATAAGCACTATCACTCTTGAAGAAAACTTTTCTTAAAGCTTAAGTTAGATTAACAAAGTAATAAAAATGTAATTTTTCATACAAATTTATAGTAGACAAAGATATTAAACCATTTAATTGTCATCATGACATTTCTTCAAGAGTATTTTAAGTTTTCTGACTTATTTTCTAGACATCAGTATGTCTCTCTTCTAAAAGTATCCCTAGTCTCTTCAACAGAAAATACACAAATTGTATAATAATTGAACAGGTCTTTGAAAGCAGACATACCATTCTTTTTAAATTCCATCTTTGCCACATATAAAGGCTCAGCTTTCTCAATAGCATTTGGATTATTTACTGAGAATACTTCCATGCTTATGGAATTCAACATAATGTATATTAAATTCCTATTTTAATAACAAAGTGAAAATACATAGTATGTTTCATGTCAATAATTTCTGTTGCACAGTTTATCTCATTATTCTTATACCAAGTGAATTTTGATTACTAATAGTCTTCATAAAGTGTTACATCTATGATCTGATTGAACATTCAATTTTATTGGTTAGACTCAGAATGTATCATTTTTGTTATGGAAATTGACATGACATTGAATTTTCTAGGAGAGTCACTAGGAGATATTGTAATAATTCAGATTCTATATTCTCAACCATGAAGTTAATTCAATATTTCTTGTTCACAGCTAAGGAATATTTAATATATTCATTTGGAGTCGTGTGAATATGAATACAGGACACTCCTTGGAAATAGACTTTAACTTGTTGGCTCTTTATCAAGATTAAATTCAATAACTAATTCTTTCAATAGGTAAATATTATTAACAATAGTGTGCAAGACCCTGATTGGGGCTTGGAAAATACAATGCTAAGTAATCACAACCACCATGACCAAAGCAATCAAGGCTTTGATGAAATTGCAAATCTATATTTGTGTTTTAGGATGCACACTAATATGTTTTTCAACATCATGAAAAGGTACTCAGCCTTGAAAATATTTAAAACGATAATATCAAGTAACAGTACTTCACTTGTCTGTTTCATACTTATGATACAAGACAATTTGTTAATAGAGATAGAGTAGTACATGAATTGTTGTTACATGTAAATGAATGTATTTTCACTCTACTCTAAAGTTAGGTAAAATACCCAAACAGTTCTTGGTAACAGAATTTTCAACCTTCAAATATGGGGGAAAAAAAAAACCCACAAAATTTCTTGCCATGAATGAGATCATGAAGGATGGGTATTGGGGTAAAAGTGCTTGAGTTACATGCATGAAAATCTAAGTTTGATTCCCATAGCCCATGTAAAAAGTGCCTAGTGTGGTTGTCCATATCAGTAATCCCAGTATATTTATTTCACAATGCTAGACAGGCAGAAACAATGTCCTCACTGTTGCTAGCTGGCCAGCTAGACTTGCCTAAAAGACCAGCCCGAGACCAGTGAACAACCCTGCCTGAAAAAATAAAGAAAAGGTAATGGTCCCATAACATGATACCCAAAGTTGTCCTCTGGCTTACACACCTGTGTGTGTACTTGTACACACACACACACACACACACACACACACACACGCATAGTTGCAAATACACATACACAAAGAAAAAAAGGATAAAATATTGTTTCTAATTTGTATAATAACCAGTAATATATCACTTCACTTCTTACAATCTGAATTGACAGAGTTCGATAGTCCAAGATAGGTATTGAAAAGAGTGTCTTCTTGGTATAATAAACATAAAAAGTCCCTGAAAGATATGACTAGCCCAGTAAACTTGGTGATAATAACATTTTAGCAGTCTCTGACCACATGGTATCACATTTTTCAGTTGTTTTTATTTAATAGGCAAGACTCATAAATAAACTATGTCTTAGGGTTTCTACTGCTGTGAAGAGACACCGTGACCACAGTAACTCTTATAAAGAAAGCATTTAACTGTGGTGGCTCTGTTATATTTTTAGAGATTCAATCCATTATCGTCATGGTGGGGAGCATGATGGCATGCAGGCAGACATGGTGCTGGCTACATCTTGGCTCATGCAACAGGAAATGCATTGTGACACTAGGCAGTATTCTGAGCATAGGAAACCTCAAAGCCTGCCCCAACAGTGACACCCTTCCTCCACCAAGGCCATACCCACTCCAACCAAGTCACACCTACTAATAGTGCCATCCCCTATGAGATTATGGGGCAGTTACATTCAAACTGCCACATTCTGCTCCCAGGCCTCCATAAGCTTGTGACAGGATATACTTTACCATTCCAAAATGTGTATTGAGAAAATACTGGACCAAAGCAAGACCTAAAACTTCTGGGCAACCTCTAACCCCTGCATCTCCATGTTTGATGTCAAAACACTCTTCAAATCTCCTACTCCTTTCAGCTTTATTGACTGCAACATACTTCTTTCTCTTGGGCTATTTCCAATCCCTGTTAGCAGCTCTCTCAGGCTGGTATACCAAGGCACTCCAGTGTCTCTAACATCTTGGGTTCTCCAAGGCAATCCAGGCTACAACTTCCCAGTTTAGAGCAATGGCCTCTCTACTAGGCCTCCCTTGAGGGAACCTCCAGACACATGCCTGGCCTTAGGAGCTTCCTTCAGGCTCCCAGGCAAATTCCATAACCTGTTTCTTCTATCCTTAAATCTAAAGCCAGAACCATGTGGCCGAAGCTGCCAAGTTCTGCTGCTTACTGGGGCAGGAACATGGACTCCTCTTTCAATTACATCTTCACCAGCTTCCTGTCCTTCACTGCCTAAGCTTCCTGTCCTGAAACATGCTCTGTAGACCATGCTGGCCTTAAGCTCAGAGATCTGCCTGCCTCTGCCTTCCCAGTGCTGAGATTAAAGGTGTGCCCCAACACACCTGGCTCTAAGTTTTCTTTAGTTCCTTTTCATAGTTTGGAAGCTTAGCTGGGTAGGATCTTGCCCTGAGGTCACCACCACCTTTATTCCATTTCTTAATCTGTTTATCTCTTTGAATATAGAACTTAGTTCCATTCTGCTTCCTGGTACTCCATTTCTCCTCAAAACTTACAATTTGTAATTTACCCTGCTCATCTTGCTCCTTTTTATTATAAATCTTCATTAGAGTTACCACTAGTATTGCACAGCAGAGTAGATATTAGGCTGTTTTGAGATTTCCTCTGCCAAAGGAATTAATCCAAAACTCTTTTCTTTAGCCTCAGGTACACTCTTTGGAAAAGGACAAAAAGCAGCCACTTTCCTCACCAAAGTATCAAAAAATTGTCTCTAGGCCACATATTAGCATTATTCTCTTCTAAAAATAAAACCTCTCCATCCCCACTGTTTATCAGTTCACATTCAGCACCACTGTCTTCCATGCTTCTACTAGCATGGTCCACTAATCAGCACTTAGAGCCTTGCTTTCTAAACCCAAAGTTCTAATGCCCAAATTGCTACAAACAAAAATAAGGCCAGGCCTATCACAACAATACCCTGGTCCCTGGTACCAATTTCTGTGTTAGTTTGGGTTACCTATTGCGGTGAAGAGACACCATAATGACAACTCTTTTTTTTTAATAATATTATTTTTTTTTAATTTAATAATATCTGGGTCTTTTTTATTAAGAATTTTTTTTGTTCATTTTACAGAACAACCACAGATCTCCTCCCCTTCCTCCTCCCAACCCCCAGCCTTCCCCTTCCTCCTAACCCCAGAAAACATTTTGCTGGGGTGGCTTGCTTATAGTTTCAGAGTTTCAGTCCATTATCATTGAGACAGGGAGCATGGCAGCATGTAGGCAGGGTGGTGCTGGCTACATCTTGGCTTACAGGCAACAGGAAATCAGCTGAGACACTGGGAAGTATCCAGAGCATAGGAAACCTCAAAACCTGACCCCAGAATGAGACACTTCCTCTAGCAAGGTCATAACCCTTCCAACAAAACCACACCTCTTAATAGCATCACTCCTACGAGATTATGGGTGCCAGTTACATTCAGTTTATCACAAACTGATACCCTCTGGCAATGAGAAAATCATTTTTTCTCCAATGTCACTGGGCATATCAAGGAAACTCCAGGGCAGGCCCTGTCACTGTAAGCAGTTGCTCAACACACAATGGAATCTATGGTTTCTTTGGTGGTGGAGTTTTTGTTTAGTTTAGTTGTTTTGTTTTGTTTTATTGATGTTTTACCATGTGTTCTGATTTGTGTGTGTGTGTGTGTGTGTGTGTGTGTGTGTGTGTGAGTGTGTGTGTGTGGTGTATAAGAGAGAGAGACAGTATAAAATTGGGTGGGAGGAATTCAAAGGGGGGGATTTGGATCAAAATATGTTGTATGAAAAGCATTTTTAAAATAAAAAGGAATTAAAAAAAAAAAACAAACTCCAAACTCCATGGCAGGCTGAAAGGCATTTTTTTTTAGCTCATGATTTTTTAGATCACAGATTAGTATATATAGTTTACATTGTATAATTTATTTAGTTGAAATTAGTATGATTGGTGAAATTTCTATTAAATATTTTGATGTATTCTCATTATGTTTACAATCTGATTTTAAATTGTATTTTGAGTTTTAAGTGTACAATTCATATAAAAATTAGAATCTCTGGATTATTTATATAATTTAAATATATACAGCTTAAGCCAAAACAGAGAACACTGTTATAGTATACAAAAGAGTAATAGATTACAATCTCTGAAATGTCTTATACCCACTAAGCAATCAAATTTCTTAGATTGCAAAACATTCCATATTAAAAAGAGTCATGTGAGCAATTTGTGAATTTATGTCTAAAGTGATTATCAGAGATCCAGGTAGATAACACTTACTCAATTTTTCCACTTAATACTGTTAATTATCTTGAATTAATTCTTCCATCATCCATCTTTATTTTTGTTCAAGAAGGTTATTTAGGAAGTCACACATATCCATCAATAATGATTGCAAGACAAGAAAAGTATCAGAGATAGCAAGCTTTCATTTTGACTTTTACATTTTAGTGCTTACTTGATGTGTGACTTTTACATTCATTTGAAGTCTTTTGAATGTATAAATGAGTATGTAAAATACCTTCATGGTAAGGGCTATAAAAAAAGAAATGAGATCACACCTGTCCCACACAAGCAGAAGGCCTAGGTCCGTCCCATGCAGGCTTGCTAGTTATCAGTCTAGAGTCCATGAGTGCCTTGGAGCTCAGGTCAGCTGACTGTGGGTTCATCTACTGTGACCTTGACCCCCTTGTCTCATACAATTCTGCCTTCCTCTCTTCAGCTGGACTCCTGGAATTCATCCCAGTGCTTAGCTGTGAAACAACCCTATCCTAAAATACATTTTGCCTTAATATAATGCAAAAGATTCAGTTGAGCATACCAATGATGTTTCAACTAGGATACAGCCCATTCACCTACATCCTCTGTGAGGTTTCTCTCTGCTAAGTAAATACTTTTTGAAATCATAATGGGTACATAAGTACACAATCCATTCACAACTCATTGTGACTGTCATTTATTTAATTATAACTTTTATAAATTGCCCCTGAAAATGATATCTTCACATTTTGTTGATAAAAATGAACAGCCAATTTCAAACACATTATTTTTTTTCTATGTAAATATGTACTATTAGCTATGGTCTTCATTAAGATTACCTTAAAAGTACATGACTAAAATGATACATTTTTTGTTGTGTTTATATGTCTTTGAAGAATGCACTTTTCAGTGTAAGGAAACAGCTATATGATTCAGCCTTATTTTAATATTGAAACCATTTTTATTCACCTTGATAAACAGATAGACATAAACTAAAAGCTAATAATAATAAAATAAGCATGTAGTAACTTCTTTAGGTATAATTCCTTGAAAGAAATATATGTATATGATTCTATTATAAAACTATAATACTTTCTAATATAACATTTTCATTAATTTTTGACGGCTTCATTTATACATACAGTATCAATCATGTTTAGCCTACAATCCTCTCCTAATTCCTCTCAAATACACTTCACCTCCCAAATTCCTTCCAAGTTATGTCATCTTTACATGTTTTAATGATATAAGAACAGTAAGTTTGTAATATAGTTTTAGTCTTATGAATGGTATTCTTTGATATATATATATATGTATATATATATATATATATATCTCACTACTGTAGTATAGTCCTACTCCGAAATAAGAACATTTTATAGTTTAACACTATTATCAGAATATATTATATGAAAAAATCAATTTTCAACATTAATAAGAAATAGAAGGAATAAAAAAATACTTAAGCCTCATTTATTCAAAGACAAAATACTTTAAAGAGAATTTTTTAAAGACATCTGGAAATCACTGCTGAAAGTTCTTATCTTTATATATAAGTTATGAAAATTGCATTGTACTTTTTCTGTCTTATTTCTTTGCTTTTTCAGTCTTCAACAAATGCAAACATACTTGTTGATACAAATCCTTAAGTATTAGTTTCATAAAATGTAAGCAGTGAAATAATGTGAATGTGACAGTAATTAATATGACAAATATTTCATTTCTGACACACACACACACACACACACACACACACACACACACACACATATATATATATATATTTTGCTTTGTGGTGCAAAGTTTGGGAGGAAGGACAGAATTGATGCACATTAAAAATTATTAAGCAGCCTGGCGGTGGTGGCACTCGCCTTTAATCCCAGCACTAGGGAGGCAGAGGCAGGCGGATCTCTGTGAGTTCGAGGCCAGCCTGGGCTACAAAGCTAGTTCCAGGAAAGGAGCAAAGCTACACAGAGAAACCCTGTCTCAAAAAACCAAAAAATAAAATTATTAAGCAATCTAATGTATATTCAATTTTGAGATAGGCTCTGTTCATGTTCAAATGTGTTAATTTGAGTACAGAAACAGACCTACAGTATCCACAGGTACAGTTTTGGCTTATATATCATGTGTTCACTACTCAATTTAAGGAGTTTACTTCTGTAATACTGCATTTGGCAAATTTTGCCTAGTATTACCATAATTTTATCTCATTCTATTTTATTCCATGCTAGTAAAAATCGATTGTACTCTTCTCTGCTTTTCAAAGGAAAAAAGACCAACAAAGTATAAGGATATAATCAATTTCCATCATCTTTTTTATTAAAACAGAAGATTTAAGACTTCCAAAGACTCTTTTCCCTGCTTGAGTAGTAATTAGCAAGATTAGATTAGAGACTCTACTATTATAATGAGTTGTAGTCATTTGAGGAATTTCCGATTATCTATATTTCTCAAAAAAATTCTATTGGTATGGAAAAATATACAGGATATAATGGCACATTTATATCATTGTACTTATAGATGAAGAACAGCATATAAGTATTTTCTAAGTAATTCTAATTCTAGGCAAGACAAATTTTATGTTTTGTTTTGACTGTATATTACTTCTTTTATTTGCATCTTTCATTTATGTCTTTTTCCAAACCTAGAATGTACATTCTGCAAAGCAGAAATGGTTATTCCTAAATATAAAGTTTAAAAATTATCAAAAAAAAACAGCCGGGCGGTGGTGGCGCACGCCTTTAATCCCAGCACTCAGGAGGCAGAGACAGGCAGATCTCTGTGAGTTCAAGACCAGCCTGGTCTACCAAGTGAGTTCCAGGAGAGGTGCAAAGCTACACAGAGAAACCCTGTCTCGAAAAACAAAACAAAACAAAAAAAAAACACAAACAAACAAACAAAAAAAAAACAAAACAAAAAAACAAAGTGAAAAGGTCAGGGTTCAAGAAGATAATCCTAATATGAAACCCAAACATGACCATTTTTAAACTCAAAATCACTCAAGGAATTAATTTAATAAAATAATTTAGCACATAATAGTAAATATTCAAATATTTCGGATTTTAATATGCATATTTGAAGTAGATATTTTGCTTACTTCCTATGATTGGGAATATGAAAATAAAGGTTGAAGTTAAAGACATCGATTTCTTAACAATCACAATCAGTGATTATATATAATGCCGCACTTAAATTCACATAAGTAAATGTTCCTTCCATTGACTTTATCTAGCAAATATAAGATTGTCAATGTACAAAGAACAATCTTTACATTTGAAGAATGCTACATTAAGGAAACTTGAATCTTTGTTTCCCTTGATAACCTGCTTTGATAATGATTTAAATTAGTGCTGATATTAAATTGTAATTCTTTTAAAAATTAATTAATTAATTTATTTATTTTAAAAAGTGTTTTTTTATTTATTTTATAATTTAATTTAATTTTACATATCAGCCCCGGATTACCCTGTCCTCCCTCCTCCAGCCCCCCCCAGCCTCCCCCCATTCCCATCTCCTCCAGGGCAAGGACATCCCTTGGGGATTCAGTTCAGCCTGGTAGATTCAATCCAGGCAGGTCCAGTCCCCTCCTCCCTTCACCCAGGGTGAGCAAAGTGTCTCTGCATAAGCCCCAGGTTCCAAACAGCCAGCTCATGCACTAAGGACAGGTCCTGGTCCCATTGCCTGGGGGCCTCCCAAACAGTTCAAGTTAATCAACTGCCTCACTTATCCAGAGGGCCTGATCCAGTTGGGGGCTCCTTATCCAGTGACTAATGGAAGCAGATGCAGAGATCCACAGCCACACCCCAGGTGGAGCTCTAGTAGTCCAATCTGCGAGAAAGAGGAGGGATTGTATGAGAGAGAATTGTTGAGACCATGATGGGAAAAACTGCAGTGACAAATAGCCAAACTAGTGGAAATAAATTATGATTCTTAAAGGAGACTATACACTACAATCAGTTACAGAGCTGCATACACATGGACTTCCCTGAGCCTCACTTGCTGGAATCAAACTAAACATTGCTCTTCTACATCTACTAAATCGAGATTAGGATTAGGATATTGTAGGGGGAACTACAGTGCAAAGTGTCCGTTATGTTTTTATTATTTGGAAGAGATGAAATAGAGTCTCTGAACATAAAATAATGACAAGTAGTTGGAAACACAGTTTTCATTTAGTTAAGACATATTGTATACATCGAAAGAATCTCACACTAGATTACATAAGTGTGATTACTACATGTAAAAAATAATATTGGGAAATGAGGGAATAAAAGAGCTGCATTTCATGTTAAAATGCTCCGGGATGCTATTTGTACTCAAGATATATAAATGTCCCCTTTATTTGAGACTACTGTATTTCTTCCATCATATACATACATGGACATACACACAAACACACACACACACACATACACACACACAGAGAGAGAGAGAGAGAGAGAGAGAGAGAGAGAGAGAGAGAGAGAGATACATTAACAAAAATGTTTAGAGTTTGATATAAAATATAATTCCACATAGAATGATGCCTGAAGTGTATTAAGTTATATCACTCATGGCTTTCTAATCATGTTATTGCTGGCAGTCCATGTTGACATACTAGAGTGTGCTAAACTCCTGCTGTGGAAGTTAATATGAGGAATTATTACTCTGTGATACAAGGTAAGCTTTGTTCAGGGTCACCGTTTATATGTCCTCCAGATTCTGTAACATTTGTAACATTAGCTTGTCTGATAAGTCTGTGCTTTATCATCATAAAAGATTTTAAGATGAATTCTAATTCTTGTGATCCAACCTTATTAAGACTAGATAACTACAAGTATGTACTTAGTGATTTTTAATGCTGCTGCATAGAAACAGTTTTTTTCCAAATCCCTTATGCCTTTTTAGCTTTCTGCTATAACTCAACTAGTAGAAAAGTAACATTACTTTGGTAAAGTCTTTTTATTAGGGGAAAAAACAAAGAGCCAAATTTTGACTGTAGAGAAGATAACAAGCACACGACCTACTCCTGGTATGTGTAGATTTTTTACACCTGTATTTTTCTTTGCAGAGATAATGTGCTTCTCTGAAGAAATTTTTTATTAGAGTGACATTTTTAGGATACACCTAATGCATTTTTTCATGCTAGTGCTCTGAGAGCAATAATATAGGTCCCTGCTGGGCAATAGGCAGAACTGATACTTCTATTCCCCATCTGATGTAGGTGGTAGAATATAATTAGCTGTGCTGGAAATCTTCTTTGATGCCCCTGAGCTGGCTGAGAGGTGAGTTTTCAATCATTTACAACTTTCTGAACTCTTTTCCAGCCCATAGCTTGAATAAAGATTATAAGAAGTTCTAGTCATATTAAAATGAGGCCTTTCAAAGCTGTTCTTAAAAGAATTCTAGGACATGATTTTAAAGACACAAATCAATTATAGATTTTCAATTTATGAGATTTTTCTTTAATAAAACATCATTTTTGTGAAACAAGAGACTAGTAACTCCTGCTTTTTCAGGGATTATTTTGAGTTCAGTATTATTTATGGGAGGTACCATAAAGTTTTGTACCAAACTATATTGTATATTATAAGTGGTAATTACCTATAGATGATTTAGCTGACGTTTTCTTGTTCTTAGGAAGCAGTCTGTTCTACTTCTGAAATTATTTTCTAAACATTAATTTAGCCATAATTATATAAGCAGATACCAGTGAATATCGACAAATTAGCAAATGTAAAAATGCTCCTAGAAAATGTAACTTTGAAATGTGCATGTGTTCATTTATCAAATGCTTTTAAATAAATTCAACCCAGAACGTGTCAGTTTTAATGAGTATATACCGAGCAAGGTATATTAGTTTACAATTCTCTTAAATGTAGATCAGAAAGAAAAGTTACTTGTTTGATATATAGACATAGTATATTGTGATGATATTGAGAAAATATGTCAATAAACACTTCTAGTCAAAGTTTGTGCCAAACAATCAGTTCATGAAATAATATTGAACATGCAAGTTGGTGAAAGGAATTGATCCCTTTCTCATTTTCATTACCCTTATCCAGTAATCTCATATTTCATTTTGGGGGGGGGGCATAGAGTATCATAAAATAATTTTTGTATTTATAAGCCAAGATTTTTAAATAAAACTTATCATCCATGTATTATATAACTTGTGTTTATTTAGGAAAATAATGTGCACACCACACTTTTTCTTTTGTTTAATATATTACTGGAATAGTGTACCTATTTATTGAATTTAACAACATATTTCAACACATCCATAAAACACTAACTGATACATTAAGAGTAACAAGCATTTCTAATGCATATATATATGTGTGTGTGTGTGTGTGTGTGTGTGTGTGTGTGTACACACACACATATGTAATTCACAATTTGATAAGCTACTTACAGTACTTCTCAACCTTCCTAATGCTGCAGCCCTTTAATACAGTTCCTTATGTTGTAGAGAACCCCAACTATAACATTGTTTTTCTTGCTACTTCATAACTATAATTTTGCTACACTTATGAATTGTAATATCAATGCCTGTGTTTTCCAATGCTTAAAGGCAAAGCCTAAGAAAGGAACATTTGATCCCCAAAGGGGTCGTGACCCACATGTGGAAAGCACATCTGACTGTAGTGTAGCATGAATCTTAAAAGTTCTTATTAATGAATCAAACTTGAGGCCAGTTACTGGGGTGAACTGCTGGAAGATCAGAGAGACAGAACAAGCCACAGCTAACCTCACCTGGCCAACTCCTCAGGTGGTCTTGTTTCCTCAGACTGGAAGCCTCTGTGTCCTCATATCCAAATGGCTCTCAGCTGAACTGTGCTGCTAGAAGCCTGAAAGCTTAACCAGAAAAATGCTTAACCAGCCAAATGCTTCTTGTTTCTGGTCTTCACGCCTTATATATCTTTCCTTTCTACCATCACTCCCTGGGATTAAAGGCTCGCTTTGCTTTCTGGGATTAAAGGCGTGAGTCACCATGCTTGGCTGTATCCTTGAACAGATGGATTTCTGCCTCTGGAATGCTAGGATTAAAGGCGTGTGCTACCACTGCCTATCCTCTATGTTTAATATTGTGGCTGCTCTGTCTCTGACCCCAGATAAGTTTATTAGCATGCACAATATTTCAGGGAACACAATACCACTACACTGTAGTGATTTCATTCTGGTAAAAAACACTGGAACTCGTTCCCTCCTATCTAACTACTTTTTTAGTACCTCTTATCCAAACTACCTTTACACCGTGGCCTGTCTCGTCCCCCGAGAATCAGCATTTGATAACTAATTGCAGAGTTTACTGCTTATTTTAGGAGGGAGAACATGAAGCACGTGTTGCTGCATGCCAGTTTTATTCCACTTAGCATATCATCTTGCAGTTCTATTCATTTTGCTGCCAATGGAAGGATTTGATTTTTCCTTATTTCCGGACATTTCACTGTGCTTGTATAGCACATTTTCCTACTCACTCATCCATCAGTTCACACTTGGGTAGGTTCTATATATTTTCTACTGTGAATACTGCCAGAATAAACATTAGAGCGAAGTCTTACCTTGGTTTGATGATTTCATTTCCTTTAACTATCCACACAGATAGAATGGTCGATCACTTTGAAGTTACTACAGAAACCTCTGTGTTCTTCTCCATAATGGCTTGTCCTCGCTTACATGCCTGTCAACAGAGTACTTTCCTCCTACACTACCATCGGTGTTTGTTACTGTTTGATAACAGTCACTCTATATAGTATACTGTATGACTACAAATACACAGAAAAAAAATAAAAATAGGAATATATCAATGTAAGCCCCATTAGTGGTAAGAGCCATCTTCAACAGCCCATGAACATCAGTAATTCATCTCTCACTGGCACTTAAACATTCATTTATTCTTTGAACATTTCATACATTTATGTGATGCTGAAGCTAGAAAACTACAAACAGTTCCCCGAGGTAGATGCATTAAGGGGGATATATGAACAAAATTCAGATAAAAATAATATATACATGGGGAATATGGGAAATAGAAAGCTTCCACCATGGTTGAGTAGGGTATGGAAATATGAGCGGATGGATGGAGACTTAATAAAAATGGAGGGTATGTGAGAAAGCACTTTGTGAATAAGTTATGTAGAAACCAATATGTGGACAAAATTCTAACAGTCTTAGTGAAAAAGAAACACAGAGCCAAATACAGAAGAAATAGCCAAAGAGATCAGAGCAAGAGCCATGACTACCTTATCTTACCACCAGCAGTAGTTTTTGCAGAGAGAGAGAGAGAACTTCTTCCTGTCTGGCTTGTCTTTTTATTGCCTTTCTGTTCTGCCTTCTCATTGGCTCTAAACCCAGCCACATGACTTCCTCGTACTGCCTGTCTATACAGACCTCCAGGTCTCTATGGTTGGTACTGGGATTAAAGGTTTGTGTCACCACGCTTGGCTGTGTCCTTGACCACACAGAGACTGCCTACCATGTGATCGGATTAAGGGCATGTGCTACCACGCCCTGACTTCTGTGTATGGCTATTTGACCTCTGATCTCCAGGCAACTTTTATTATTAACATACAAATAAAATCACATTTCAGCACAAATAAAATATCACCATACCAATAGGCTTTAAGTTCAAGAATATTAATTAGAGAAAATAGTAGGACACCGGTACCATGAAAGGAAAAGAAAGAAATACTTATAAATATTTTTAGATTATCTATCTCCTTGATGATACAAATCAATATTAAAAAATTCTTACTGCTATCAATTGACAAATTTATATGCTGCATGTCTGTATAAATTCATGTATATGGAAGATATGATAGAAGATATAGATTAGAAAGAGATAGATAAGCAGATGTATATGTAGATACAAAGATTCAAAATGAAGGGTAATCTCATACTGCATCTCACCTCTGCATTAAACACAATTTAAAGTTATTCTGTATACATTTTCCCTCCAGTTTTCTTTTAACTACACTCCCGTCAGGCTTTGATGATGTTGTTCTACTCAAACTTGAAAAGCTTACTAATTTTTTTTCTAAACCTAATGGTAAGCCACCAGTTCTGATCTTTCACTCTGTAGTAAAGTAGTGATGATCCAGTAAAATCTCTTTTGATTGTGTGTGTGTGTGTGTGTGTGTGTGTGTGTGTGTGTGTGTGTGTTTCTTGGATTCCCTTGTTTGTTTTCTCTCATAATAGTTCTCCAAGTATCTTAAAGTCACACTTGAGCTCTGTTTAATCAAAGATACTTTTTTTTGGCCCATACTTAGGCATCTCTAATTATTACGATTCTCTTAGTCTCATGGCTTTTAACTAACAGCAGGATTCCGAAGGCTGCCAATTTCCACCTTGGACCTCTTCACTGAATACTCAATTTCCATATTAAATAAACGTTATGAACTATCGAATCCTAACATGAAAATTTCTTATTTTGTTCACTTATTCTTTATTCATCTTAGCCTCATTAAATTCCAGTATTTTCCTTCCATCTTACATGGTATAAATTCATGGATAAATACAATCCCTGTCTATTATTTTAACCACAGTCATTATTGTAGCAAATCCCTAATGTAATCTCTACTCAGAATCTCCTTATTATTGCCTTGATCGAAGATATCATCACCATTTGAAAAGTTTATGGTAATACATTTCAAGAGGCTTCAGTATATCCAGACTCTTCCATGTTTTCTCATTAAAATAGCTATCATGATCCATTTCGGCAAAGTCAGACAATTCAACCCCTCTGCTAGAAAATGCTCACATTCTCATAGGGTTCAAAACCCATTGCTACTTCCTATGTTTGTCTCCAGATAGGCCACTCTTCTCGACCATTTAATCCTGTTTTCCTTCACCTTCTACGATTAAAATAAATAAATTTTGTCAAGTGAAACTGAATAATTCTCCTTCAAATATTATACTGGCATATCAAATATATACTGCTTGACAAACTGCCCCACATTTTGAATCATTAGTGTGGTGATAACATTGGAGTTTCAAATTATGTTTATATTTTGGAGAGTCCTTTAAATGCAAAACAAAAATCAGTATTATAGTCTACTAAATTTTATAAATGTATTAATTATGATAATTTTCACATTGAGTGTTATATCTTTTAAGTAAATTATGTATAAAGTTCAGGAGAGTATGATTTAACAGCCAAAAAAAGAAATCAATTTAAAAATTGAACTGTGGATAAAATAATATACTATATTAGCTCTTTGGATCTCTGCAATTAAGTTTAAAGTTTACTATAACTAGAAGATTGCTAAGGGATTTGATAATTTACTTATCAAAATTTCAGACTAAATGCAATCTTAGAGTAACCATAGGGTGTCCATGCATCTGTTTAATAACCATATAAATGAATAAAGATTCCTTTACTTGCTTTGAGAATTAATAATTGTTTTATGTGTAAAATAAAATCTCATCTGGGGACACAATGTGTCTCATATACAAGTTCAGAGAAGCAGGAGATCACTAAGTCCTACAGCTGCACCCTTTTGTTAAGAGCTACAGATGATAACGCAATAAATATTCATTAGGACTTTTTTCACCCCCTACTAAATTATAGGAAATAAATGCTCATGCTGGTTTGATCACCACCATGAGATAGTATGCTGCATGTTTCTAACGCCAAGTAATGTAATTTTTAATATGCTTTAATAACATTTACAGCATTATGCCTTGTACTATAATTAGTAAATAGTATTTCCCAACACAATTAGGAATAAAGGCTTTTTTTTACATGTTATATTTTCTCATACAAATGTATCTGGAATCCTCATACTCACTTTTCACCAAATTTTCCCAGATAATAATATTGCTAGTTCATTTGTATCATCTAGAAATTAATATGCATCACTGGAAAAATTTATCCCAAACCTCTTTAACATGTAATTTCAAATGATGTTAGAAGATAGAATATAGTAAAGGAATATAGGCTATGCAGATGGTGTTCCGTTGTAGTTCTTTCTGTGGCTAGTGGTATGGATCCTTTTTTTCCATGCAAGGGAAATCTTACTGTTAAGCCTTCTAGATGTTATCCATTTATGAATGTATATTTACACTAACACACCTACATATAAAAAACAGCAACCAAATCTGCAACATTTTCTCATTTACATTGTTTTAAATTACAATAGCCCACCTTCTACATTGATTTAGAAGTCCTTTCTTTGTCAATTGAAAATTTCTACCAATTAAAGAAGTTCAGTTTCTTTGGACTTCATTTGAAATTTTGTTTTTCAATTGATTTTGTTATGAAATTGAATTTACTTATGTGTGAAACAGTACTAAAACGTGTAGTTACATGATGAAATGCAATGTTTTCAACATAGTCTTCAATAGGTAAGTCAAATCACATGCATTACCAACCTCAAATATTTATCATCCCTTTATAGATTAAAAAAAACCCTCAAAACAATGCCTACTCTTTTAAAATCTATACACTTCATGACCATCATCCATGTACACCACATTATGTAACAGTGCAACAGAACTTCTACCATGTAATGAGACTGCATTGCCCAGTGATCAACCAAAAGTCATGTCTCCTTTTCTCTAATCTCTCAGGCTCTGGTTAACAAGATGTCACTCCCAATTTCTGTGACATCATTTTAATTGAATCATTATGTAAAGAAGGCTGTGTCATACTTGTCATTCTGTATTTTAAATAATAGTAGCACCTCAAATTTTTCTTATATGATGAATTTGATTGTATTTCTTCCTTTTAAATGTAGGAATAGTAATATATGCAAGTCAACATACACATAATTTTGTTACCTGTTCGCTAGTGATGGACACTTATGTGATTTACAATTCTCATCTATGGCAATAGTATTGAAATAATCATGAATGCATATATGTCTTCATCAACATACTGATTTCCTTTACATTGTTGTTGGGTCTCTTGACTCCAGGACCCTCTTCTTTTCATTCTGAAGGAGAAGCTCTGCACTCTTTTCTAACATGAATACAAAGGAGGTTTCTAACTCATAGTTACCAACACAAAGTGAATTTTAGTCATTGATAATGATAATAACCATGCTTTGTGAGATGATAAATGATAGCTTTGATTTTCATAACCATGATGGACAAATTCAGATTTTAGTATGAACTATTTGCTAATCTTATATATTTAATGGATAATAAATATTTAGATCATTGGCCTTTTTATAAGTTTAATTTTTGTTTTTAATTATATATATACACACATACACACACAAACACACACACACACACTCACACACACACACACATATATATATATATATATATAGTGGTGGGGTATGTGCACATGAGTGCAGTGGGTGCCTTTGGAAGACAGACAAGAGCTTCAGAGCCCCTGAACCTGGAATTACGGGTAGATGTAGGTATTGCAAGTACTTTAATTTTTAAAAGCAAAAGTGAAATAATAAAGAACTAGGAATTCTTACATCTGTGGCAAACTATGATCACTAATGTTAAGTCCATTGTTTTTTACCTGACTTTATAATTTTAGAGTGAGTGACAGTTAAAACTACCTTTACATCTTTTTCCAAATCTGAAAAATATGAGGAGAGACAGAAACAAAGACAGAGATAGATACAGAAAGAGAGAGGGAGAGAGAAAAAGATGAGAGAGAGGGGGCAGCTTTATAGTCATAATACAGGAAATAGATTGACTTTTTCTTTGACCTTACATAACAAGGGCAACATGAATTTTAAAATATTGGCTGGCTGACTGCCACTTTTGTCATAAGACAGGATAAACAAGTAGAAAATACCTATATAAGGTTTCACGGTGACTTATGTGAAACAGGCTGGAAGACAAGGGATAGTCTGTTTGTGTTTAATATAATAGGCCAGATATTTTGTAAGTTACCATGGCAGTACAGTCGTACTTCTTAATTGGTAGAGGGGTTCTGGTTTATTTTTTAAATCTTTTCTGCCTGTAATTAAACATTACCACTGATCAACATTCTTGTACCCAGCACTGAACCTACATATTGTCATTTAGTCCTCAACAGCAATGACTAAGGAAACCTTAAACATTGTAGAGTGATCATCATTTAATAACTGCACAAACATAATACTGAAATGTCAGTTTCTTTCCAATTAAAAATGGCTACGGTTTCCAGAACTGTGGAAGCATGCTTTGAATTTCTATATACATCTAATTTAATATACATGTTTCCTGGGTTCAGAAAATGATCCTGTGTGTAATATGGTATCTGAAAATGCTTGAGATAAAGGCTGGCACTGGCGAATTGTGATGAGATCGAGTCCAGACTCAGCTACATAAAGAGCATCAGACAAGGCATGGGTATTA
>CABHPQ010173995.1:0-28213 GCA_902168405.1 Peromyscus aztecus | reverse complement strand
TTTAGTTAGTGTTACCTCAAGGTATTTTATATTATTTGTGGCTATTGTAAAGGGTGATGTTTCTCTGATTTCTTTCTCAGCCCTCTTATCATTTGTGTATAGGTGGGCTACTGATTTTTTTTGAGTTGATCTTGTATCCAGCCACATTACTGAAGGAGTTTATCAGCTGTAGGAGTTCCCTGGTAGAATTTTTGGAGTCACTTATGTATACTATCATATCGTCTGCAAATAGTGAAAGTTTGACTTCTTCCTTTCCAATTTGTATCCCCTGATCTCCTTTATTGTCTTATTGCTCTAGCTAGAACTTTAAGTACTATATTGAATAAATATGGAGAGAGTGGACAGCCTTGTCTTGTTCCTGATTTTAGTGGAATCCCTTTGAGTTTCTCTCTGTTTAATTTGATAGTGACTGTTGGCTTGTTGTAAATTGCCTTTATTATGTTTAGGTATGTTCCTTGTATTCCTGATCTCTCCAAGACCTTTATCATGAAGGGGTGTTGGATTTTGTCAAAGGCTTTTTTTAGCATCTAATGAGATGATCATTTTTTTTTCTTTCAGTTTGTTTATGTGGTGTATTACATTTACAGATTTTCGAAGGTTGAACCATCTTTGCATCCCTGGAATGAATCCTACTTGGTCATGGTGGATAATTTTTTTGATTCGGTTAGCCAGTATTTTATTGAGTATTTTTGCATCAATGTTCATGAGGGAGATTGGTCTGTAATTCTCTTTCTTTGTTGCATCTTTGTGTGGTTTGGGTATCAGGGTAACTATAGCCTCATAAAAAGAGTTTGGTAATGTTCCTTCTGTTTCTATTGTGTGGAACAATTTGAAGAGTATTGATATTAGTTCTTCTTTGAAAGTCTGGTAGAATTCTGCACTGAAACCATCTGGTCCTGGGCATTTTTTGGTCCGGAGACTTTTAATGACTGTTTCTATTTCCTTAGGGGTTATTGGTCTATTTAAATAGTTTATCTGGTCTTGATTTAACTTTGGTATGTGGTACCTATCCATAAAATCATCCATTCTTTCAGATTTTCCAATTTTGTGGAGTACAGGTTTTTGAAGTATGACCTGATGATTCTCTGGATTTCTTTGTTGTCTGTTGTTATGTCTCCCTTTTCATTTCTGATTTTGTTAATTTGGGTGCTCTCTCTCTTTGCCTTTTGGTTAGTTTGGCTAGGGGTTTATCTATCTTGTTGATTTTTTTCAAAGAACCAACTCTTTGTTTCATTGATTCTTTGTATTGTTCTCTTGGTTTCTATTTCATTGATTTCAGCCCTCAATTTGATTATTTCCTGGCATCTATTTCTCCTGGGTAAGTTTGTTTCTTTTTGTTCTAGAGCTTCCATGAATAAACTTTTTAAACGGAGAAGCTTAGCCCAGTCTAACACACAATTTTTTGGATAAGAAATTTTGTATCATTTGTACATTTTAAAGTATGTATTTACTGTGTATATGTAAGGGTGGGCTTATGGAGGCCAGAGGACAACTTGCTGAAGTCTCTTCTCTCCTCCTACCAGTGAGTCTCAGGAGTCAACTGAAGTGGTAAGGTTAGTGCCAGTTATCTTTACCTGCTGGGCCATCTGCACAGCCCAGTTCTTACAGATTTTCTCTTTCTTAGTCATCAACTATTTTAAATTTAAAGTTGAAAGAATTAATTATATGTGGTTTGGGAGATTGGGGTACATAGCAGTTTATTGGTTTTGTTCCTTTATTTGTTTGTTTGTTTGTTTGTTGTTTTTTGTTTTTTCAAGACATGGTTTCCCTGTGTAGCCCTGGCTATCCTGGGGACTTACTCTGTAGACCAGGCTGGGCTCAAACTCATAGAGATCCATCTGCCTCTGCCTCCTGAGTGCTAGAATTAAAGATGTGCACCACCACCACCCAGCTAAACTGTCCATTTTTAAATACTGAGTTTTTCGCTCCTGATCTTTGCTCACAGCAGCTAGCAATGGCAGTGCCAAAGCTTGGGTGCGCCGCAGTCTTGAAAGTCCCCTCAATTCCCTCATGTGACACCTTTAAATCAACCTCCCCCAAAGTTTCAGGACACATACAAAATAGAGACAAATATAATATGAATGGCTTTTAGTCTATTTCCCAGTAGTCTTTGTTCCTATCTGAATCCCTGTATCATCTGTGTTGTGTATTTTTTGTTTTGTTTTGTTTTTTTCGATCCTTTCCTGGATCTCGCTCTGTAGACCAGACTGGCCTCGAACTCACAGAGATCCGCCTGCCTCTGCCTCCTGAGTGCTGGGATTAAAGGCGTGCGCCACCACCGCCCAACCTGTTGTGTATTTTTAAATGTGCTTTATTCTTCTGAGCTCCACAGAATTGCTTGTTGAGTTCTGTTTATAACATTCTGGGGCTTCTATAGCCCAAATCTCCAAACTCTTCCACATTCCTCCTCTAAATCACTTCCAGAAACCTAAGAGCCACAGGTCAAGTTTAGTCATGGCAATACCCCCACTCCTGGTACTAAATTTCTCTGTTACTTATTTCCTCATCAACACCACCAGATTCTTGACAGAAAGGTTAAAAAAGGAAAGACTGCTGGGCTGTGGTGGTGCACAGTGCTCAGGAGGCAGAGGCAGGTGGATCTCCATGAGTTCGAGGCCAGCCTGGTCTACAGAGAGAGTCCCAGCAGGATAGCCAGGGCTACACAGAGAAACCCTGTCTAGAAAAAAAAAGTAGGGGGAAAGACTTTGCCTCGAGGTTTCAAATGATTTGGTCCATACTCACTTGGCCCCATGCTCTTTGGGAAAGCATAGTGGTAGCAAGAGTGTGTTTACTTCATGGCTGGCCAGGAAGCAGTCAGTTATAGTACAGTCTGTAAGGACATAACCCAGTGACCAACAGCCTTCGTTTCTGTCCATTGCACTTTACTGATTCTGTTTGTTTGGCTGCTGGAAATAATATGCCTGTTTGCAGCTTGGCTTGTTAGAGTCTATAACCAGAAATGGAATTGCTGGATGCTGAGGCACATCATTCTCTTCTTCAGTGTTTGTTTTGTTAGCCTAAGTTTTGATAACATGGTTGCTTTGCCTCCCAGAAAAGCTAAATTCTCAATTTTCTGTAGAAATAGTGTTATGTTGATTTTCTTTGAAAAGTTAAATGTTTCTGAAATACATGAAACTTACATGATCAGTCAGAAATTTGCAAGATTTATACATACCAATTTATACATACCTTAAACTTGGAATAAGTGTTAGTGATTGATTTTTTTTAATGTATTAATAGACAGTAATACCATATATACTTACAATGAGGCAGGAAATCACGTAGATACCTTAAGTTTTCAATTTTTTATTAGAAAATTTTACCTATAGCAAAAATTTTGTTTTGTGATTTTATTTATTTATTTATTTATTCCGCTAACATTTTCAACTCCAAATTGTTTTCATCTAGGCTGGAGGCAAAGCTGGGAAAGACAGTGGGAAGGCCAAGGCTAAGGCGGTGTCACGCTCCCAGAGAGCTGGGCTGCAGGTAATGAATGAATCCATTCTGTCACAGTTCCATGTTTTCTTTCCCTTCGTAATTCATGAGCCGGAGATGGTTCATTAGTTACAGAAATGTCCTTTTATTATGATAGACCTTGAATGTGAGAGTAACTGCTTAAGACTTAAATTATAAAGCAGGCCATTCATTTGTATTTTATGAGAGAACAAGATGTCTTAACAAACTTGGTGACTTTTTTCCCCTATTAGTATCAGTTCTTGGGCCTGGGAAACTGAATTGACAGTTAAGAGTGTGTGCTGCTCTTGTGGAACCCCTGGGGTTGGTTCCCATCTCCCACATTGGCAGGGTCACAGCCACCTGTAACACCTGCGCACAGACACACATAGACGTAAAAACAAAATACATCTCTTTTTAAAAATACTTGTTCTTTCAAGATTATAACTCTTCTTCATTCTTATAAACTTCAAGTGAATATCCTCTGGTTTTCCTTCTGAGAGTGTTTGCAGTGGTTCATTGACTTTCAGGATAGGATACAGTTAGAGGCCAATATTGGATTATTGCACTATTCTCTGAATATTTCCTAAAAGACCTCCATTGTAGACTGAGAAGTATGCTCTAAACTCCTAAGTGTTTTCAAATTTCATGTATGTGAATTATTACAACTTTAACCTACAGACTCAGATTTTTCTAGATGAGGAAAAATTATTCCCGGCACATAGGAATGCTTTAAAAGGGGGCTGGAAGCTGGGCGGTGGTGGTGCACTCCTTTAAGCCTGGCACTTGGGAGGCAGAGGCAGGCGGATCTTTAGTTGGGGAGGGCGCTGGGTAGTTGGCTCAGTGGTTAAGAGCATTTGCTGTTTTAGAGGACCAGATTCAGTTCCCAGAACCTACATGATAACTCACACCATCTGTAGCTCTATTTTTAGGGGAGTTATGCCCTCTTTGGGCACCAGGCACACATGGTGAGCATACATCAATGCAGGCAAAACACTTATACACATAAAAATAAAGGTATATAATTTTTGTTTATTCAATTTTTGTTTTTCAAGATGGGGTTTCTCTGTGTAGCCCTGGCTATCCTGATACTCACTCTGTAGACCAGGCTGGCTCAAACTCAGAGGCCTGACTCTGCCTCCCAAGTGCTGGGGTTAAAGGTGTATACCACCACTACCTGACTAGAAATAGATACATCTTAATAATAATAATAATAATAATAATAATAATAATGGAACCCAGGCTTACACATTCTAGGTAAGTACTGAGCTATTTCCCAGGGGTTCCAATGCCTCCTTTGGACCTCCATACATGATGTGAATACACACAGGCAGAACAATCATACACAGAATTAAACTAAAAATGAAAACAGCTGGGTGGTGGTAGCGTGCACCTTTAACACAGCTCTCAGGAAGCAGAGGCAGGCAGATCTCTGAGTTCGATGCCAGTCTGACCTTGGAACCCCTGGAACTGGAGTGAGCTGCCATGTGCATCCTGAAAACCAAACCCAGATCCTCTGCCCTCTGCAAGGGTAATGTGTCCTCTTAACTGCTGAGACATCTTTTATAGTCCAGGAACTTAGCTTTAAAGCATATATTGTGTATTCTAGGTCACTACTTAAATTTCCAGAATTTATTTCAAGTGTATTTTAGCTTGGCAGTAGTCAATGGAGATTGTTGCGTTGATTTAAGAAGTAAACAAAGGACTGGGGGGAGAGGGAGAAGAAGGAAAGGAAGGGATGGTGAGACGGACCAGAGGGTAAAGGCCTTAACCTCCAAATGGCTCCGGACCCAAATGGTGGAAGGAGATGTTCAGTGTCTGCAAGCTGTCCTCTGACTGACACACAGAGAAGTAAGTAGGGGCCTAGAGAGACGGCTCAGCAGCTAAGAGAGCTTGCTCCTCTTGTAGAGGACTACAGAGCTTCCCTGCTCTCATTGGGCATCCCTTACCTTAAACTGTAGCTCCAACCCCTGGGGATTCAGTGCCCTCTGCTGGCCTCCCTGGGTACACAGACACAAATAAAGAAATGTAGTAAACTATTTTAAAGTACGATGAATAATTTAGTGGTTTAAAGGGATTTTAAAAATGCATGCAGCTGGGCGGCAGTGGCACATGCTTTTAATCCTACCACTTGGAAGGCAGAGGTAGGTGGATCTCTGAGCTCGAGGCCAGCCTGGTCTACAGAACAAGTTCCAGGACATCCAGAGCCAAACAGGGAAACCCTGTCTCTGGGGAACAGGGGAGACACACACACACACACACACACACACACACACACACACACACACACACGTTCATGTAGGGGTTGGAGAGCGAACTCAGTAGTTAAGAGCACTGGCTGTTCTTCAGAGAACATGGGTTCAATTCTCAGCACCCCAATGGCAGCTACAGTTGTCTGTAACTCTAGTCCAGGGGATTAGGCATGCAAATGATATGCAGACATACATACAAGGCAGAATGCCTGTGCACACAAAATCTTAAAACTAAAAAGAGCATGACTTTGTGTTAAAAAAAAAAAAAAAAAATCCATGCAACTAAGGGAGTTTGGTGTTGCTTGTGATACCAGCTGCTTAGGAGGCTGAGGCCAGATCACAAATTCAAAGCCAATCTGGGCTACATAATATGTTCAAGACTAGTCTGGGCAGCTTACCTCAAAAAATAGGAAGCAAGTCTGATGTGTGGTACAGAGCTTGTAATCTCAGCACTCGGGAAGCAGAAGCGGAAGATTTCTGCAAGTTGGAGGCCAACCCACACTCTGTACAGCAAGATCAAAGAAAAAATACAGAGAAAGGGAGGGATGTCACTTAGCAGTAAAGCACTTGCCCAGCATGTTGTAAGACCCTGAGTTCAGCCTCTAGAGCTACAAAAAAAGAAGGAGCGGCAGCAGATGGAAAGAGGTATAGAGTTGAACAAAAAAAGGTTTCTCTAAGAGTTGGAACTTTCTAATCTAAAAGAGACATAGGAATTGTAGTATGAATGCGCTAGAAGATGAATGTAATGCCGGTCACTGAAGTTCACGGAAATGCATATTAAAATATCTAAAAGTGGAAATAAGTCCAGGTTTCTAAAGGTTTCAGATCGTTTATGTAAAGTTAATGTTGTGGATGAGTGTCCTAATCTAAGAGAATCAGAAATACAAGAACATTAATGGTCCCTTTCAAAGTAGTTTTTCCTTGTTTTGGTTAGGGGTCAGTGTCTGTAGACAGGGTCCTGTAGCTTGTGGTCCTAATGTCTTCTCTCCCCAGTGCTGGATTCCAGCTCTTTGCCAGCCACTAAGTTGTTCTTCAAGGGATGCTTGGTCCTGTAGATATGACCAAAGCAGAGAATCACTGGGCACATGCCTTTGCTTCCACCTACTCAGGAGTCGGAGGCAACAGAATCAGAAGGTCCAGGGCAGTCGGAGAAACTTAGCAAGGCCCTGTCTTTTTTGGGGGGTGGGAGGTGTTGAGACAGGGTTTCACTCTGTAGCACTGGCTGTCCTGGAACTTGCTTTGTAGACCAGTCTAGCCTCAAACTCAGAAATCCGCCTACCTCTGCCTCCCAGTGCTGGGATCAAAGGAGTATACCACCCCATCCCCCACCCAAGACACTGTCTTAAAGACCTCATTGTAGGGCTGGAGAGAGGCTCAGCTATTAAGAGAACTGGCCGTTCTTCCAGAAGATCCTGGTTTGAGTTCAATCACCCATATGGCAGATCACAACTGAACTCCAGTTTTAGGGGATCCAATGACCTCTGGAGGAACTAGACTCACATACTGTGCACCCATATACATAAAATAAATAGTTTAATTTAAAATAAAGTTCTTTATGGTCTCTAAAGCTAAGTAAGAGATGGTTTGGGTGTCTTGTTATGTGCCAGACAGCACACCTTACCAATAGTACAAAACAGGAGTAAGGCATTGATTGTTTGTGCTCTTAAGAAAATTGTAATTACTCCTGGAGATGATCTTTCCCCTTAAGAATGAGAGCTACAAGTGACTGCTAGATTTGGTAGCTAAACATCATGGACTTCAAAAATAGTACTTCTCAGAAGCCAAGTTTAGGTGGGGAGAAGTGAGAACAGAAGACTGAGGTGCAGGTACCAGGTTTTAGCACATCCCTGGAACCCCAGTGCTACAGATGCTGTGGCCAGAGGATTGAGAAGGCAAGGTCAACCGTGACATACAAGATTATCTCAGACTAGTAGAGAAATCCACTCAAAGGAAGGGCCCCAGATTTGTTTTTAAGGTTTGCGGACCTAGATAGCCAGCAGGAAGGAAGGAATTGAAATTGTTGAAACAACGAGGCAGTAAAGTGGCAGCGTGGAGTCTTGGAATGTAGCTCTGTGGAAGAGCTCCTTAGCATGGGCAAGGCCCTGGGTTGTATCACCAGCACCCCAAACTAAGACATACTTAAATAAGCAGATTAGAGGATGCAAGTAAGTAGGACTAGGGAATGAGAAGTCAAAATGAAAAGTTGGGATTGATTTTTTTGGTTGGTTGCTTGGTTGGGTTTGTTTTGTTTTTGGGTTGTTTTCTTTTTTGGTTTTTTGAAACAGGGTTTCTCTGTGTAGCCTTGGCTGTCCTAGAACTAGCCCTATAGACCAGGCTGGCCTCAAACTCGGAGATCTGCCTGCCTCTGCCTCCCAAGTGCTGGGATTATAGGCGTGTGCCACCACACCTGGCTGAGGGATTGATTTTTCTTAACTATCAGGTGACCTTTTGAAATTGAGGAAAGAACAGAGTTAGGGTCAGAGGGAATGGTGGCGGTTCAATGTCATGTGACTTTAAGTGAAAGAATTGTTTAAATACAGTTGTGATTATTGGACTGTATTGAACACGTAATTGATAACACCATGGTATAATTTTCATTTTTACCGTGAAACTGTTGTGCAAAAATTCAAGATTTAAGGTTGATTACCAGCACATACATATAGGCCCTAGACTGTTAATTACCGAGGAAATTTGGCCTGTGATATCATTAAGCGTTCAGTTACACTCGACCGTATATTGTTAAAACTCTGCAGTGCTCCCCAACACGACGTCTCTTTTTCAGTTTCCTGTGGGCCGCATCCACAGACACTTGAAGACTCGCACCACCAGCCACGGACGGGTGGGCGCCACTGCCGCTGTGTACAGTGCTGCGATCCTGGAGTACCTCACAGCTGAGGTTTGTGGGGGAGCCACGGGGGGTCCGAGACGACATGGAGAATACTTATTTTTAATTATTTGTTTGTATTTTATGTACACTGGTGTTTTGCCTGTGTTTATGTCTGTGTGATGGTGTCTGATCCCCTGGAACAGGAGCCATAGACAATTTTGAGCTCCCATGTGGGTTCTGGGAATTGAACATGGGTCCTTGGGAAGAGCAGCAGTGCTTCCTTCCAACTACGGAGCTATTTCTCCAGCGCCCCCCCCCCTTTTTTTCTTCTGAGAATACATCTAAAGAGATTAATGCACTTTTGTTTTTTTGAACCTCATACTGTCTAGTCTGTCCCCAAACTCCAGCATACAAAGGGTGACCATGAGCCTTTGATCCTGGTCTCCACCTC
Organism: Peromyscus aztecus; assembly: GCA_902168405.1. Lineage (NCBI taxonomy): Eukaryota > Metazoa > Chordata > Mammalia > Rodentia > Cricetidae > Peromyscus > Peromyscus aztecus. The sequence goes on along the minus strand of CABHPQ010173995.1, from coordinate 19,230 downwards.
CCGGGTGCTAGGGTTGCAGAAGTAGACCTCCTCACTGGGTGCTTCCTTCTTTCCTTTCTCTCTTTCTGTTTTTTTTTTTTTTAATTTATTTATTTTTTTAATTACACTCATATTCATTAATTACTCATGAGTGTAATTATCAATTACATTTGTGGTATTCATTGATTACATTCGCAGTATTCATTCAATAATTATGATATTTATTAATTACATTGATTGTATTGTTTTATTACATTCATGATATGTCCTGATACTACTGTCCATTTGTGGGGTTTTTCCATTACACAGAACAGAGATTCTGTACTTAGGAAATCATTGCTCTGTATTCCTTTCTTTTCTATCTTAAGATAACATCTAATCTTTCTGTCTCTATGAATTTGTATATTCTGTATATTTCATGTAATACAATACTATAGTATTTGTCCCCTTTTTGTTTGAATGGAAAAACATTTTATGTACAACTGCAGGAGAAATAATACTCAGATAGCCTGACAATAAAAACAGGTTATAATTTTAAAAAGTCCAGGGTTATTTTAAACAGTAAAATATTTTCTCTGTAGAAAATAGTATAAATGATAACATTTCCCAATAAGCCCTTTTAAGCCAAATGGTAGCTGAATTACACATATAAATATTGATTAGATTCTGGGATACAGAAGAAACCTATCTTCATCTGTTCAGAGCTATGTTTACTTAAGTTGTGTAGGTGAGCTTCCTGTTCCTCTCCCCTTCACTGTTTGATGTACGGCAGACATTTTTCTATAGGCTACCCCTTCTTTCCTTTTTGTGTCGCTTTCTGAGACAGCAGCTTCTGCTGACCTGGAACTCGCTCTGTGTTCTGCTTAGTTTGGGGAAGTTTTTGTTTGTTGATTTGGCTTGCTAGAGACAGGTAACTCTGGCTGATTGGAATTCTGTGTAGACTAGGCCATCTTGTCAAGGTATCACTGCCAATTTTAAAAGGAGTCCTAGTATACTTGGTTTTTGTTTTTTTAACATTTAAGTGAAGGCCAGCAAACCACATTTTTAAGTGACATGACAAAGAAATAAATATTGTCCGGTATATATGTTAGTCATTTGGCAGTGTTCAAGGGTCCTTGCCTAGCATACATGAAGTCCTGGGATTGTTTCCCAACACTTAAGAGATGGAGACAGGAGGATCAGGAACCCAAGTCATCTTGGCTACATAGTAAATTCAAAGCCATCCAGGGGTACATGAAACCCTTTCTCAAAAAAAAAAAAAAACAAACCTGGGCTGGCGGGCGGGTGGGGTGGGGGTGGGGGACAGTATTCATGAAGTTACAGCATGCCTTCTTAGTTTATGAAGATCCGAAATAGAATGATACAGCCAGGCATGGTGGCATGTGCTTGTAATCCTAGCACTCAGGAGACTGGAAGATTGTGAGTTTGAGGCCATCCTGAGCCATTTAGAGAGCCCCTGTCCCCAAAACAACAGACAAAAGCCAGACTTTAAACACCAAGTAACTTCTGATACACTGGGTAAGAGTTAGCATCCTTCCCTCCTGGTTACAAATGGGCCTCACATTTCAGTTAGATAAGTTACTTTGGCGAGACTTCTTACTAGGAGGATCCTGGCTCTTCTTTCCCCGTCTCTAGCCCTCTTCTGGAAAAGGCATAGGAAGGCATGAAATGCTGGAAGCTACATTCCAAACCAGGCAAGTAATGGAGTAGCAAGCAAGTCAGATGGTAAAGACAGCCAGGCCAAGCAGAAGATCTTAATGGGGAAGATGTGATGGGAGCCACGCTGGGAAATGTGCTGTAGTGCACGTTAATATCATTGCTGTCATTTCATTCATCATCCTGTTCAGGATGCAACTGTGATTGATGGGGAGTTTGAGCTTTGCTGTGTTCTAAGGCAAAGACTTCGAGAGGGCACTTTGATGTCAGTTGAGACACTTTCTTCTTTGATCCTACCCCAGATGTTTAGTTTACTGCAGGCTCTGTGAAGATAAGCATTTTCATTTACAAGTGCTGCGGCACATAGAATTATAGCTCACACCATGTGAGGTCTCTCTACATTCCTATTTTCAAATGTCAGGTACATTTTCTTTGTGGTACTTCGGATTGAACCCAAGATCTTGTGAGTTGGGGGACCACTCTACATCTACATCCCTAGTCCTTTGGGGTTTTTGTGTTGTTTTATTATTTTATGTAGTTGGATGTTTTACCTGCTTGTATGTCTGCTTACCACCTGCTTTCAGTGCCCACAGAAGCCAGAAGATGGTGTCGGGTACCCTGGGTCTGGAGTTAAGATGATTATGATCTACCATGTGGGTGCAGGGAATTGAACCAGGGCTCTGTGGAAGAGCAGCCAGTGTTCTTAGCCACTGAGGCTCCTTCGTTTCTTTTTTTTTTTCTTTTTTTTTTTTGGTTTTTTGGTTTTTTTGAGACAGGATTTCTCTGTGTAGTTTTGATGCCTTTCCTGGATCTCGCTCTGTAGATCAGGCTGGCTTCGAACTCACAGAGATCTGCCTGGCTCTGCCTCCAAGTGCTGGGATTAAAGGCGTGTGCCACCACCGCCCGGCCGTCCTTCATTTCTTTAAGGCAGTCTTGTAGGCAGCCGTAGCTGGCATTAGATGTGGAGTCCTTTCTCAGCCCCTCAAGTGACTGATATTACATGTTTCACTCACAGCTGACCAAGGTTTTTAGGGTAGAATTAGACTCTCTACAGATACAGCTCAGTGAAAGGGTAGGTACACAGATAGCTTGTGTGAGGCCCTGTAGTTTCAGTTTTTATGCTTTTAATTTATCACCTCCTTTATTCTTAGAATCAGCCTCATTGTTAGTACAATGCCATTGTTACTCTGTCTTAAGTATCATGTCTTACGTGTATCAAAACTCAGAATGAACCATGAATTCTGGGTAACAAAGGGGGTTCAGTTTTGCACCTGTCTTCTATGTCTTTGTCCACCAGTTCAACAAAAACATTGCTACAGAAATGCATTTTTAAAGAAGGCAGCATGTTCTAGGTATTTAAATTTGGGGCTTTGACCAGCCAGTTGTGACTCATGCCTTTAATCCCAGTACTCAGGAGGCAGAGGCAAGTGGATCTCTGAGTTCCAGGCCAGCCTGGTCTACAGAGTGAGTTCCAGAACAGTGAGGGCTGTACAGAGAAACCCTGTCTCAAAATATATATATATATGAATGGAGTTTTGTTATTTAATAGAGGTAAAACTGTGATCCCTAAGCCAACAGTTTATGTCAGGGGTAATCGTTTTTCAGGCTTGGCTTTCACTAGAACCTCTTGGAGAGCTTTCAAAACATACTGATGCAGGGCTCACCCTAGACCAGCGAGAGGCCTGAGGTAAGGCACTGGGAGGTTTTGAAGCTTGCCAACATTTGATTCAGATGTATGATATAGTCTCTGCTCTGCTTAAATGAGGATGTTCTGTAGAGTTATTTTCGTTACGTCTACCAAAGATGTAACAGTGGCCATAGAGCTGATAGCAGGTATAGACAGATAACAAATGCAGTGTTAGCTGGGCAAGCGGGTACACTGTAATCCCAAAATGCCAGAGACTAGACAGCTACAAAGAGGGACCATGTCTACAAACAGAGGAACAATGCATTGTTCTGGCTGACATGAAGCCCCAAGTTCAGTCTCCAGTGTCATTCATTGGGAGTTTAGTGGACACCTGTGATGTTTGCTCTTGGAGATGGAGACAGGAGGGATTAGAAATTCATTGTCAGCCAGGTGGTGCACCCCTTTAATCCCAGCACTCGAGAGGCAGGGATCTGAGTTCGAGGCCGGCCTGGTCTATAGAGCAAGTTCCAGGACAGCCAAGGCTACACAGAGGAACCCAGTCTTAGGAAGAAGGAAAAAAAGATTTCTGTATATTTCTCTATATGTTTGTGCAAGGAATGAATATGAGGGGAGTCAGTGGGAGGTATTGAGTGTCGTAAAAGCATACAGTGATACAAGAAGAACTGTACTAGATACAGGTACAGAGACTTGTTTTCCTACAATTGGAAACCTACTGTTTCCTTAAATGTGTTATTTCATGGATGCTTTATAGGTGCTGGAGTTGGCAGGTAATGCTTCCAAGGATCTCAAAGTAAAGCGCATCACTCCTCGTCACTTGCAACTTGCAATCCGAGGTGATGAAGAGTTGGATTCACTTATCAAGGCTACCATAGCCGGGGGCGGTATGTATTATTAATATATCTATTATTCAGATCAGTGATCCTGCGCATTTGAATGGTTAACTAGAAACCCTATGAATTATAATTCCACAAGTGTTAAGTATACTTCAGTTCTGTTGGTGGTGCTGGTGTGAACCTAGGTCCTCATAAATGCTACAGTAAATACTCCAATTAAGCCACAACTCAGGACCCTCCAGGCCTCTTTACATAGCAATCTGAGTAAATCTTTGTTCTGTTGTCATGTGTAGTGCTGCTTTTATTTTAGCTTGGATACTTGAAGCCTAAGGTTTAAGATATTTCCTCACACATTGTGAACTATGTTAGAGAAATAACATGATTCTGAGAAGTTGCTTAATGTGATAGACTTGACAGGACCAAAATGATTGTGTATTGGGGATCTATAAAGGTGTGAGGTAAGTGGCTGAACCCTTCCAGAACCTTGTGATGGCTGTAGTTAGCTACAATTACTATTCCTGTCGAAGGGTTCATGGGTTCCTGTGGTTTAATAGGATCCAAATGTGAAAAGGGACTTAAATAAATTCCACCCTTTGTATAATTGCCTGTTTGCTTTAGCATTAAGCGTTAAGATATGCTGAGTGTTATTAAAATAAAGAAAAGTGCATTAAAATATTTTTTAAATTTCATTCTAGGTGTGATCCCGCACATCCACAAATCCCTGATTGGGAAGAAGGGACAGCAGAAAACTGCTTAGGAGGGTGATTGAAGCGGCCTGCTCTCCCGCACTGTCTGAGACTGGGACAGAACACCTGTGGAAAAGCAGACAATTGCTGTAGACAAGATAAAAAACATTTGTATGTTTTTAGACTCTCGAAGTTTGATAAGTCCCTTTCCCTGTGGTCATGGTCATGTGGTGATTGGCCAGGTTTCTCCCTTGTGTTTTATACAAAAATAGAATTGATAAAACATTTTTTACAAAATTAATTTGTCTCAGAATTTCTTCAGGGTGTGTTGGAAATACTTTGCTCACACCTGGGCATGGCTGTGTTTCCCTGCAGCGCCAGCATTTGGGAGGTGTGGGGGGCAGAACCTTCAGAGTTCACAGTGACCCTACATACTGAGTTTTAGGGCAATCTGGACTACAGGAGACTCTGCCAAAAGACCCTCTTAAAAGAAAAAAACAAGTATTTTGCTCAGACATTGAAATTTTAAATTGCAAATTAGTCTTTCAGAATAATCTTAAACAAAAATTGGGCCAGGCGGTGGTGGTGCACGTTCGTAATCCCAGCCCTCGAGAGGCAGAGGCAAGTGGATCTCTGTGAGTTTGAAGCCAGCCTGGTCTACACAGTGAGTTCCAGGACAGCCAGGACTGTTACACAGAGAAACTCTGTCTCAAAAAAAAAAAAATTGGAAAGTAGTGTACCATGATTGGTACTGTGTTGAATCTGAATACAATCAATTTTTAGTAATATACCATTACTTTATTACATGCAACCATGAAAGGAAAACTTTGTGAACTAATGCCAGCAGTTAGGAGATAAATCTTTATTGCAAGGGTGGTAGACAAAGGGAGGAGTGTGTTCAGGTTCAAAATCGGGTCCTGAAATGAGCTGACCCTTTACTGAGCACTTTATCACATGTGTGCCGATGCTGCCTGCTTCACTGGTGAAGGAGTTTTATTGCCCCACTTTAGGGTATGATGCCTGATGTCCACAGGGATCGAATGACCTGCCCAGAAGGTGACTGAGCTAGTAGATAGAACAGTGGAGTTAGGTTTCAAGCCTACACCTTCCTGGCTCCAGAGTTCACACCTTTCCCTAGAAATGATGCTGCTTTACCAAACTGTCTGCTTTGTCTTGCAGTTCTAACTTTTAGTCTCTCATTGATCCAACAAGCCTGCAGTAACTTACAGTCTTTAAAGATGATGTCTAAGGAACATCCAAGATTGAAGTTAATTCACTAGTTAATGTGCTACAGCCAAAATTCTATTTTTCTTCCATGGAAGTCTTTGTAAGAAAGTAATTGATATTTTATGATATAACAGTATCAAAATGATTCTTTTTTTGAAGAAATATTTTATCATGGAAATTCTGACAGATACACAGAAATAAAGAGAATAATGCTGGTGTGACAAAGCCATGTATTCCTGTCCTCTGACTTTAGTCTTGTGGTCAGTTTTAATCATGTCCCCATCTGCCACCACCAGTGGATTGCTTTGAGCCCGATTACCGTCTTCACATCTGTGTATTGTACAGTTACTCAGTTTCCACTAAAGACAAGGCACATCTAAGACAGCTAACAGTTCTAATGCAAGGTACCAGTCAGCATTCAGGTTTTCTTGGTTTTCCTGTTTTGTTTGTTTTTACAGATTGTTTGAATTAAGATCTAGACAGGAGGGGGCTGGAGAGATGGCTCAGAGGTTAAGAGCACTGGCTGCTCTTCCAGAGGACCCCGGTTCAATTTCCAGCACCCACATGGCAGCTCACAACTGTATATAACTTCAGTTCCAGGGGATACAACGTGTATGGCAAAACACCAGTGTACATCAGACAGACAGACAGATAGATCTAGCTAGACAAGTTTGGGCTGGAGCTCAGTGGTTAAGAGCACTGGCTATTCTTCCAGAGGTCCTGAGTTCAATTCCCAGCAACCACATGGTGGCTCACAACCATCTGTAATGGGGTCTGATGCCCTCTTCTGGTGTGCAGGCATACATGTAGATAGAGCACTCATACATATATATATATAAGTAAATCTTTTTTTTAAAAAAAAAAAAAAAAAAAAGAATAAATCTAGACAAATTCTATATCTTGGTTTGCATTTGGTTTTGGTATTTTGAGACGGCCTCAAATAGCCCACCCTGACCTCACTGTTTGGTGGAGGGTGTAGTTTAAACTCCCTAACTGCTGACATTGCAGGCATATGCCACCACACCCAGCCAGTATTTTGCATTTGTATTTTCTTGGTACTTAAGTTCGCTTGTTTAATCTATAGGTCTATTTTTCTTGTGCTTTAAGTTTTGAAGAAACTGAGTTCTGTAGAATTGTTACTGAATCACTAATACATTTTAAGGGACAGTGAGGGCTATGTTCATGTGTGTGTAGAGGCCAGAAGTCAGCATCAGGAGACTTCCTCAGTCACTCTCTGCCTTCCCTTTGAGGCAGGATCCCACTGAACCTGGAACTTGCCTATTCAGCTAGATGGGCTAGCCAGGGAACTCTGGGAATCCGCCTGGCTCCATCTTCTGGTGTTAGAGTTATTACAGATGTGCCGCTGTGCTTGTGGGTTTTTGCTTTTTTTTTTTTTTAAGTACTTTAAATTTTAGTATGTGTATGTGTGCCTGCCACAGCGCATGTATGCAAGTCAGAGGAAAACCTTGGGAGTCAGTTCTCCCCACCTTTTTTTTTTAAATGTTTTTTTTTTACTTTATTTATTTTTTAAATTACACTCATGATATTCATTAATTACACTCATGATATTAATCACATTTGTGGTATTCATAGATTACATTCGCAGTATTCATTCAATTATATATATATGTATATATATATTTTTTTTTAATTTTAAATGCCGAATGTCATTTATTGAAGGGGGGAGGAGGTCTTAAATACAGGCTTACAGCACAATGGGAGGACCCCGGAGGGCAGAAGTTCGCTACTGATGTTTTACAATCTTGCTTCTAATCTGTTAACACCCATTATTCAGGATACCAGACAAGGAACTTCCCTTAAGCATTCAGGAGGGTGGAACCTGGCAGGGAATTAGCATAGGGAGAATATCAAGGTCAAGGTGCGCAAGCAAGGCAACAGTTACCCAAAAGGGGGGGGGGAGCAGGGACCTACAGGTCCCCCTTTTATTAAAAAATGAGCTTCTGACTTGTCTCCCCACCTTTATGTGGGTTCTTAGAACAAACTCAGATCATCAGACTTACAAAGCAAGTTTTTCCCTTCTGAGCCATCTTACAGCCCCATAGTAAACTTTCTATGTAGGTACTGGGCATCCAAACTCATCCTCAGGCTGACATAGCACTTTCGAACTGAACCATCTCTCCAGACCGTTTTATATTGTTTTCTTCTAGAAGGTATTGTTTCTTGTTCTGTTAAGATTGATGATGGGCTCTGTCTCTGCTCCTGCAAAAGAAGGTCTCACCCAAACCTCATTCAAGAGATTTATTGGGAGGGAAGAATCCAGGAGAGTGACTGCCTCTGCCAGGGTCAAAAAAGGACGGCAACAAACTGAACAGACGCCGGGCTTATACAGGGCAGAGTTTTTCTAGGGAGATCTTCAGGGTGGGAATTGGTCAGATTTCAGTCTTTGGGCTCAGATTGGCTAGATCTCATGCTCAGGGATTGGTTGATTTTTCTGCTCAGTTGGTCAGGGGCAGATGCTCTGTGTATATTCCTGCAGCCCATGGAGGTCAGAAGAGGTATCAGATCCCTCAGAGCTGTACTTACGGATGGTTGTGGGTGCTGGAAGTCAAACCCCTGTCCTCTGAAAGAACAAGAAATGCTCTTAACTGTTGAGTTGTCCCACCAGCCCCAGGCAGCCTCTTTTTACAGACAAAATCAGATTTAAAAATATTTGCAAAGCCCGTATTAATCCAGACCAGTCTGACCTCAAGCATAGGTTCTGTTGGTGCAAAGAGCTGACCATCCAAGGGGTCGGCGGCTCTGGACAAGCAGTGTCCTGAAGATGCAGGCAGACATGTCACAAAGCTCTCATTTCTAGTCAAGTGGAAAGCTGAGTGGTCTGAGCTTTGGTGATCTTAGATCTATTCTCAGGTTTTGCAAACAGCCCATAGAAGAGGTGTCTTCTAGATAGACTTCCTGCAGGCATACGGCAGAGGCCTTATTCTTGGTATGGCATTCAGTATCCAGTTGTGCACTACAGAAGTGGCACACTGGGCTAGACTCCACCCTGGCACCGCGTGTCTCTATTCTTAAGAATGGTCACTGGGGCCGGGCAGTGGTGGCGCACGCCTTTAATCCCAGCACTCGGGAGGCAGAGCCAAAGCGGCACACTGCAAACTTCCCAGAAACCTGAAGCCTACCCAGGTAAGTGTGAGTGTGGATATGGCCAATGAACTGCCTCAGTCGTATATATCCAGTGTGTGGAATTCAGCATCACTACCCTGGGATTCTGTCTTTACCCTAATAAAAACGCTTGCTCTTCCATCCCGTCTCAAAATGTCCCATTTCTCAGGGCTGGAGAGATGGGGTTAAGAGCACTGATTGCTCTTCCAGAGGTCCTGAGTTCAAGTCCCAGCAACCACATGGTGGCTCACAACCATCTGTAATGAGATCTGGTGCCCTCTTCTGGTGTGCAGGCATACATGCAGGCAGAACATTGTATACATAATAAATAAACGTTTAAAAAAAAAAAAAAAAAGCCGGGCGGTAGTGGCGCACGCCTTTAATCCCAGCACTTGGGAGGCAGAGGCAGGCGGATCTCTGTGAGTTCCAGGTCAGCCTGGTCTACAGAGTGAGATCCAGGACAGGCTCCAAAGCTACACAGGGAAACCCTGTCTCAAAAAACCAAAAAAAAAAAAAAAAAGTCCCATTTCTCTTGAATGGCTGGGGTCAGTTCCTCAGTCACTGCAAGCTCTCCCTCTCCCTTCTTTCCTTGGGTCATCCTGGGTTGTGAGCACAGACACACACTTCTGGATATTTTCATGAGAGTCCACAAGTGCATTCACACGCCACACATCATGCACTCAGTTCTGGCTATTCTCAGATTGCCTCAAACCCTGACCTCTAGACTGTTAGCCAGTGTCCCAGTGCCAACTTACTGTCTAGGTGCTGGAAAGATGGCGCAGGCGTTTTCATGGGAGTTCTTAAACAAAATGATCTGCACGATTTTACAGAGTTTTTGGGTCAGGAGGGTAGCAAACTATTTTCACAGGTCACTTCAGGCTGATTACAGATTTTTATTTTTCAATGTGTGTGCACATCTGTGTAGCATATGTGTACTATTAGCTTCCCCATGGAGCTGGAGTTACAGGAAGTCGTGAGTCTCCATGTGAGTCCTGGGAACCTAACTCAGGTCCTCTGCAAGTGTGGCGAGAGCTCTTTACTGCTGAGCCATCTTTCCAGCTCCTGGAACACATCTACGCATCTTCTCCCCACACCTGAGTTTCTTGAGGGTGACAGCCAGGGAACCACAGTCTTTGTATCACCAACAATCCTTTGCAACAGCATATGGCAGAATGGCAATACAAGGAGTTAAGAGAAAGATGGGAAGGAAACCATACCCACCAACGGAGGAAACCAAACTTGCTCACAGAGACTCCAGCAGAGGAAGACATTCATACACACCCAGCTACAGACACACAAGGCTCCCTGCCCTGGGTGAGGTGGCTACTGGCCTGGATTGGAAGCAACGACTGGCAGTGATCTCCTGGACAGAAAAAGATCAAAGGGGCAGAGGCCTGCCTGGATCTTCATGCCCCAGGCTGGCTGAAGACACCCACAGGCACCCCCCCCAACCCCACCCAGCACCTTGGAGATGCCATTATGGTGAACAAATATATGATGGAGAAATGGAGAGAAAGAGAAGCGAGTCGGTTCATGTGCTGTGGAAAGGGGAAATAAAGACCAAAGGCAGTGGAGGTGGGTGGCCTGTTTGCCACCCCGGGCCATGGCGACATCCGGGCCTGGGCTGCTGCTAAGGGCCATGTCTGGGTCCATGGTCCTAATCCAAATGGGGTGTTGACATCATAGCCCATGTTCCCACCAAAAGCCACATGGATGCCCTGGGGTCTGGGCCACCACCTGTGGGAATTTTGGTGTCTGAGGGCTGTGCTGCCTCTAGGGCCATGCCAAGCTGAGTGGCCTGCACTGTTATCCAGTGCCATGGTGGCATCCAGGCTTGAGCTGCAGCTGAGGGCCGTGTCTGGGTTCATGGCCCTACTGCATTCAGGGTCTGTGTTGATATCCATGGTTTTAGTTACCACTGAAAACTGAGCAGATGACTGGGGTCTGGCCTGCCACCTGAGGCCATGTTGGTGTCCGAGGGCCATGCTACAGCTGTGCCATACTGATCTGAGTGGCCTGTGCCACCTGGGGCTACGGTGACATCCAGGCCCAGGCTACTATCAAGGGCTATGTTTGAGTCCGTGACCCTACCACAGCTAGTGTCTGTGTTAACATCAATGGCCCATGTTACCACTAAAGGCCACATGGGATGCCCAGGGTCTGGGCCACCATCTGTGGCCATGTTGGTGTCCAAGGCCGACCTGAATGGCCTGTGCTGCCACCCGGTGCCATGGTGACATCTGGACCTGCCAAGGGCCATGTCTGGGGCTGTGGTTCTGCTGAAGCTGGGATCTGTGCTAATCTCCATGGCCCAAGATATCACAGGGGACCATAGGAACCAAATCTGAGGGCTGTGCTGAGACAGCACCACCCTATGCTAGTCCTGGGAGAGCTGGTCCCACCCGTCACCCCAGGAGCGGGAGAGCTGGCCCTGGTGATGATTTGGGTGTAGAAGAGTTGACTTCACCCCTCCCCTGAGGGGGGGCAGCCCCAGCTGCCACCCAGACCCACATCCAGGGCTTTGAGTTGGCCCACCCCAGCATCTACCCCATCCATGACCTGCTGGAGTAAGTGAAGGGACTGGTCCTGTGAAACCATGGCCTCAGGGTCTCCATGATGTGGGGCAACATCCAGGGAGGAGTTTCAGTAAGAGTCCAGTGTTGATGGTGTACCAGAAGCCAGAGGCCTCGAACCAGACCAACAATTCCTCACAATGAACATTTGCAGGTAAGGCTGAGTGGACAAAAGGGTGTACTGCATGATACAACACATCTCCCAGTGCCTCTGAGATGAATGAGTGAATGAAGAGGTGTTAGGTGGGAAAGATGGAAGAGCCAAGTGATTTTTGTTTATTTTTAATTAATGTTTTTAAATTTTTCTTTTTGTGGGGGATACTACAGGGGTGAGGGGTGGATATGAAGGACTGGGAAATGAGAAGGCTTGGGGTACATGATGTGAAATTCCCAAAGAATGAATAAAAAAAATGTTTTTAAAAAAAACTGGGCTGTGGTAGCGCACACCTTTGATCCCAGCACTCGGGAGGCAGAGGCAGGAGGATCTCTGTGAGTTCGAGGCCAGACTGATTTACAGAGCAAGTTCCAGGACAGCCAGAACTGTTACATAGAGAAACCCTGTCTCAAAAAAACAAGAAGGGAGTGGGGGACAAATCAGGAACATCCATGTGTACAGGTGACTCTTATACTCTCTCTCCCGCTTACAAAGTCACAGGGACTCAGCTATTAATCCACTTATCAACTGCTTATCAACCACTCACCAACTCTTAAGATGGTACCTCTAAGCCGGGCCTCTAAAGGTGGCACATGCCTTTAATCCCAGCACTCAGGGAGGCAGAGGCTGTAGACCAGGCTGTCTTTGAACTAACAGAGATCCACCTGCCACTGCCTCCCGAGTGAGTTCCAAGACAACCAAGGATACACAGTGAAACCCTGTCTCAAAAAGAAAAAAAATAAATAAATAAAAAATTGTATCTCTTGTACCTCTAGTGGTGGTGCATGCCTTTGACCCCAGCATCCAGTGCTTGGGAGGCAGAGGTAGATTGTAAGTTCAAAGTGAGTAAGTTCCAGGCCAGCCAAGACTAAATAATAGTGAGATCCTGTCTACAAACAAACAAACAAACAAAGCATCACAGCCAGATAGGTTTTCTGCCCTCTTTTTTGTTTGTTTTTTTGTTTTTCGAGACCGGGTTTCTCTGTGTAGCTTTGGAGCCTGTCCTGGATCTCGCTCTGTAGACCAGGCTGGCCTCAAACTCACAGAGATTCACCTGGCTCTGCCTCCCAAGTGCTGGGAATAGGCGTGTGGTTTTCTGCCCTCTTAGCACTTCACAATGGGGATTAAATTTCAACACATGAAGTTTTAGAGCGCAAACTGTATGCGATGTTTCAAAGAATCACATTCATTCTCTCTTGTTTGGTCTGTGGTATTTATTTTGACATAGGGTATCATTCTATGGTCTTGACTAGATTAAAACTCACTCTGTAGACCAGGCTGGCCTCAAACTTGTGGTGATCTTGCCTCTGACTCCTGAGTGTTGAGAATAGGTGGAAGCCACCATGCCTTGTTTTGTTGTGACAGGGTTGCCCTCTGTAACTTGGGGTGGACTTGAACTGGTAGTGATCTTCCTGTCAAAGCCTCTTAAACATTTTTCTTTTTAATTTATATTTTCAGGGCTGGAGAGATGGCTCAGTGGTTAAGAGCACTGGCTGTTCTTCCAGAGGAATTCCCAGCACCCACATGGCAGCTCACAACTCCTGTAACTCCAGTTCCAGGGAAAACTGATACCCTCACACAGACACATAGGCAAGCAAAACACCAATGCACAAAACAGTAAAAAATAGAGCCGGGCGGTGGCAGCGCACGCCTTTAATCCCAGCACTCGGGAGGCAGAGGCAGGTGGATCTCTGTGAGTTTGAGGCCAGCCTGGGCTACAGAGTGAGTTCCAGGAAAGGCACCAAAGCTACACAGAGAAACCCTGTCTCAAAAAAAAAAAAAAAAAATAGGGCTGGAGAGATGGCTTAGCCGTTAAACGCTAGGCTCACAACCAAAAATATATAAAAAAAAATAATAAATAAAAAATAAAATCACCAAAAAAGAATTTTTTTTTTTCTGAGACAGGGTTTCTCTGTGTAGCTTTGCACCTTTCCTGGACCTCACTCTGTAGCCCAGGCGGGCCTCGAACTCATAGAGATCCACCTGCCTCTGCCTCCCGAGTGCTGGGATTAAAGGCATGCACCATAAAAATAGAATTTTTAAAAACCTCATATTTTCAAAATAGAACAAACCAATAAAAACAAAAACTCAAATAAATACACACACAAGGACTAAGAGTGTGTCACAGGGAGAGGTGGAAGGAGGTTATAACTGATTCAGGCCAACGGCTTTTGTTCTTTTTTTTTTTTTTTTTGGTGGGGGGGGAGGGATCTCTTTTTTTTTTTTAGTTTATTATTTTATTTAGTGTATATGAGTGCTCTCTCTGCATGAACAACTTTATGCCAGAAGAGGGCATCAGGTCCCACTATAGATGGTTGAGCCACCATGTGGTTGCTGGGAATTGAACTCAGGACCTCTGGAAGAGCAGCCAGTGCTCTTAACAGCTTAGCCACCTCTCCGGCCCAAGGCCAACATCTTTTTTTTTTTTTTAACATAATTTCTTTATTGAATCTTTGGGAATTTCACATCATGCACCCCAATTCCACTCACCCCCTAGTCCCTCCATATCTTCCCCTCATCCCTATAGTGCCCTCCCAAAAGAAAATTTAAAAAAATCAACAAAACAAGCAAAGAAAAAGAAAAACAAACAACAACAAAGAACACCTCTTTGATCCTTCATTTTTCCCCCTCTCCAACACCTCTTCATTGGTCCTGGTGGCTTCGGGACCTCGGTGTGTAACATAGTATTTTGTCCAATCAGCTTTACTTGTAAATGTTCATTGCAATGAGTCACTGGTCTGGTTCAAGGCCTCTGGTTTCTGGTACACCATAATCACTGGATCCTCACCGGAACTCCTCTTGGACATCCTGAGGCTGTCCTGAGTCATGGAGATAATGCAGGCATCGACACACAGGACCAGTCTCTTCACAAGCTCCAGCAGGTCCTAGATAGCGTAGATGCTAGGGTGGGCCATCTCCAGGCCTGGCTGTGGGCCTGAGTGGTAGTTGAGCTGCTCAGTCTGGGCCACTGGGGCCACACACACCCCCACCAGGCGATGGGCAAAGCCAGCTCCCCTAAGCCCATGCCATCAAGGTCAGTAGTCCCTCACCCATGGTGAGGGGTGGGGTCATCTCTCCCGAGCTTTCGGGTGGGGGACAGCTCTCCCATGGTGGCTGGGGCCCCCTCTCTTGGTGCAGTGTACAGTAAGGACCAAGGCCAACACCTTTAACTGATGTCAGAATAAACCCATCAGGTGAAAGGTCTAAGGGGAGGGTCTTTACCCCTTAGGCTACTTGCTCCACAGAAAAAAATAAATGGTACCTTTCCAAGCCAGACCTGGGCTCACACTGGTAATCCCAGCACTTCGAGAATGTCTGAGTCAGGACTGTTGCAAACTTGAGGCCCGCCTGTACTACACGGTGAGTTCCAAGCCAGGCTGAGCTAGAAAGTGAGAGCTTGCCCACCCCCCATCTCTCTGTCTCTGTCCATTTCTCTTTGTCTCTGACTCTGTCTCTCTGTCTGTCTGTCTCTCTCTCTCTCTCTCTCTCTCTCTCTCTCTCTCTCTCTCACACACACACACACACACACACACACACACACACACACACACACGCACACACACACACATTTCCAGTGAGTGATCTCTCAGACACCACTTTGTCTGTTTTCCTTTGTCTGTCTGTGTCTCTCTCTCTCTCTCTCTCTCACACACACACACACACAGTTTTCAGTGATCTGCCAAACACCACTTTAACCTCCCATCTGAATTTCGCCTTAGTGCTGGGTCAGCTTTTGATTTTGTGGCCTGTGCCTATATCCCAGCACTGGAGGATTGGTTTGAATTACACAGTGAGATTGTCTCAAAAAATAAATAAGTGAATAATGAACTTGAATCCAATGAAGCTTCTAGACCTAAGTTCCATTTATTTTACAGAAAATAAATTGGTAGATCCTGGTAGAACAAGTAAATAATACAAACAAAATAATTAGGCAATCAGAATTAGCGCTGTTATAGACAAAGCCAATATCCTGAACTTTTTATTATTTTTATATACTGAGAATTTCACACATGTATGCAATCTACTCCCCGTTTCCCTCCTTCCAACTCCCTCATGAATACTCCTTAACACCCCCACACCCAATTTCATGTCCTCTTTATTTTTAAAAATAACCCACTGAATTCAACTAGTGATGCTTGTACGTGCATGAATGTGGGGCTATTTACTGGAGCATAGACAGAACAGACGTTTTCACTGAAAAAGTGGAAGGGCACCAGAGAGGCAGAGGCAGGCGGATCTCTGAGGGTTCGGGGGCAGCCTAGTCTACAGAGCCTGCCAAAGCTCCACAGTGAGACTAAGAGCAGCAAGTGCTCTTAACAACCATTCATCTCTCCAGGCACCTAAAGTCACTTTAGGGGGAAAAAAGGTAGTCATCATGCTGGGGATGGCTCAATGATAGGACATTCACCTTGCACTACTGTCAGGCTCTGGTTTGTTGGTAACAAAGTTTCATTTAGCTTAGGCGGGTCTGAAACTCATGAAGAAGCTAGCCTTAAACTTTTGATACATTGTCTCTACTTCCTAAAGTGCTGAAGGGTGGGCCTGTACCAACATACCTGGCTTCAGGCTCTGGGTTTCAATCCTCAGCATGCTTTTTGTTTTTATTTAGTTTTTAAATTGTATCATGTATGAGGCCAAGCTTCCCTGGCTGCTACATGTGTAAAGCAGACAGGTAGAGTTAAGAAACATTGTTTTGTATTTTGTTTTTCAGACAGGGTTTCTCTGTGTTGCCCTGGCTGACCTGGAACTTTGTTCTGTAGACCATGCTGGCCTAGAACTAAAAAATTCTGCCTGTCTCTGCCCCCCAAGTGCTGGAATCAAAGGTGCGCCACACTGGGCTAGAAACAGCATTGCTTTGAGATCGGGGAACAACCCTTTTTAAAAACTAATTAAAACAAAACTGTTGAGTGGTTTGCCTGCGTGTATGGAGATGCACCCTATATACTTGGTGCCCATGGAGGTCAGAAGTGGGCACTGGATTCCCTGGAACTGGAGTTACAGATGGTTGTGAACCACCATGTGGGTGCTAGAACTCAAATCTAGGTCTTCTGCAAAAAACAAATGCTCTTAACCGTAGCTATCTCTTCAGCCTGTCTGCATACTTTTTAAAATAATAGGGCTGGAGACAGCTTGGTGGTTAAGAGTGTTTATTGCTCATGCAGAGGATCCAGCTTTGGTTCCTAACACTCACATCAGGTGGCTCACAACTCCAGAGACCCAACACCCTCTTCTGGCCTCCTGGGGCACCTGCACTCACAGGTGCATGTACACTCACACAAATACTCATAATGAAGACTTGTAGCTTTCGTTCTGTGCTGTGAACACCACGACCAAAGTCAACTTGGGGAGGGAAGGGTCTATTTCATTTATACCTTACAGGCTATCATGGGGGAAAGCTATCAAAGAACTCAACACTGGAGGTTGAAGTAGAAATCATGGAGCACTGCTTACTAGTTTGTTCCCATGGCTTGCTCACCTGCCTTTATATAGCCCAGTCCTACCTACCTAGGGATTGGCACTACCCACAATGGGCTGAGCCCTCCTCCATGAATATGCCCCACTGACATGCCAGTCTAATCTGATGGAGGGGAAATTCCTCTATTCAAAGTCCCTTCCCGAAATAGATGAGATCTCCTGAGTAAATTGGGGATGGGGGTGGGGGAGGCGGCAAAAGAGGGTAGGGGAAAAGAATATAAGGGAGGCCAGGTGGCGGCGGCGGCGCATGCCTTTTAGTCCTAGTACTCGGGAGGCAGACGGGTGGATCTGTGAGTTGAAGGCCAGCCTGGTCTACAAAGGGAATTCCAGGACAGCCAGGACTATTACACAGAGAAACCCTGTCTTGAAAAACCAAAACCAGGGCTGGAGAAATGGTTCAGTGGTTAAAAGCACTGACTGCTCTTCTTCCAGAGGTCCTGAGTTCAATTCGCAGCAACCACATGGTGGCTCAACCACTTGTAATGAGATCTGGTGCCCTCTTCTAGCCTGCAAGGATGCATGTAGGCAGAATACTGTATACATAATAAATAAATCTTTTTTTAAAAGAAAGAAAAAACCAAAGAGAAAAAGAAAACCATAAGGGAATGGGATGGTTGAACTGGAACAAGGATGGAGTGGGAAAGGGGGAAGGAGATATCTTGACAGAGGAAGACATCATGGGGACAGGGAGAAACCTGGTGCTAGGGAAGTTCCCAGGAATCCACCCCAGCTTAGACTACTAGCAATAGTGGAGAGGGTGCCTGAGCTGGCCTACACTGGTAATCAAATTGAATACCCTGTCATCATAGAACCTTCATCCAGGAACTGATGGAAGCAGATGCAGAGATCCACAGCCAAGCACCAGTCCAGTGAAGAGGGATTATATGAGCAGCTAGCTCTCTCAAAATTGCTCTGAGCATTTTGTAGTTCAAAGCTGATCTGTAGATGATGTTTGTCAGCTTAGTGATGTTATTATTGTCCACGTGGAATTGTTGTTGTTGTGGGGCCCCATCTTCTTCCTGGAGACTTCAGTTGATGTTAGGCCTGGCCATGAATGAGCAGGGTGTGTGTGTGTGTGAAGATGATGAGGAATCGTAGTGACAACCGAAACAAGCTAGTGGGAACTCATGAACTTTAGATCAACAGCTGTGGAGCCTGCATGGGACTGGGCTAGGTGCTCTGCATCATCCAGACAGTTGTGTAGTTTGTCTGCTTGGGGGGCCCTGGCAGTAGGATCGGGATCCATCTAACTCACCATGGGAGGCCTTCCCTTTTTGGAGGGAATGGGAGGTGAGTTGGAGAGAGGAGTGGGAGAGAGATCTGTGGTTGGTATGTAAAATGAATTAAAAAATTAATAAAATTTTTTAAAAAGTCCCTTCCCAGGTCTGTGTAGATTGGTAACAAGCTGCCAAGAACTATGACACTCCATCCTAGTAATGTGATTCTGTTGTTTAAAGGGACATGTTTAACACTCTTAATGCCAATTACATGTATCATTTTAAGAACATTTTAAGAATATAGGTAATATGAAATATTGGGAGTGGTAAGTCAGTGCATAAAAAGTACTTGCCACAAAGCCTGAGGACCTGAGATCAAGCCCTGTGAAACTATGGTCCAAAGATCCAAATCCTGAAACTTGTCCTAAAGCCTCCACACGTATCCCCATCCCACACAGAATACAAACTAAAAAGCATTTAAGAACTGGATGGATGGCTCAGCACTTGCAAAGTGCTTACACTTTGTGGCTTAGTCATCTGTAACTCCAGCTCCAGAGGTCTGAAGCCTCGAGACTATAAACACATACACCAAAAAGCAAACATGGAACCAAGGTTAACTTCTGAACTTGGAGTTTTACCTATATGTATGCATGTTTGTG